>RJWJ010021523.1:0-27808 GCA_004363605.1 Indri indri
TGATGTGCATTCAGCAGAGAATAGTACTCAAGTACCCATTCAACCGTTCTGATTTCACTTCCAGTATTCAGTATATCACACGGGCTATTCAGCACTTTCTTATAAAATAAGCTATGTGTTAGATGATTTTGCCCAACTGTAGGCTAATGTAAGTGTTCTTACACTTGTAAGGTAGACTAAGCGCTGATGTTCAGCAGGTGAGGTGTATTAAATGCGTTTTCGACTTATGATGGGTCTGTCGGGATATGACCCCATGGTAAGCCAAGAAGCACCTGCACTCGCTAAAATCTGCTGACAGACAGTTGGAGGGAGCTAATCTGTAAAGCTGATTTTTTCTTTCTTTCTTTCTTTTTTTGAGACAGAGTCTCACTCTGTTGGTGTTGCCTGGGCTAGAGTGCCGAGGCTTCAGCCTAGCTCACAGCAACCTCAAACTCCTGGGCTCAAGCGATCCTCCTGCCTCAGCCTCCCGAGTAGCTGGGACTACAGGCATGCGCCACCATGCTCGGCTAATTTTTTCTATATATATATATATTTTTTTAGTTGTCCAGATAATTTCTTTCTATTTTTAGTAGAGCCAGGGTCTCGCCCTTGCTCAGGCTGGTCTCGAACTCCCAACCTTGAGTGATCCGCCCGCCTCGGCCTCCCAGAGTGCTAGGGTTTCGGGCGTGAGCCACTGTGCCCGGCCGTGTAAAGGTGATTTTTAAACATGTGATGATCACTTAGAATCATCAACCAACAGACCCTCGCAGAGGGGCCAGAGGCGTTAGTGACTTCTCTGTGGCCACCCAGCTTGGGCAGCAGATGGGGACGACACCTATATTCGACCCCTCAGCCAGAGCTTTCCCCAGGCCCCCTGTTGCCTCTCTCTTTCTTTACACTGACCCTGAGTCATGCCGTTAGCACCGTGAGAGTGACGAAGAAAACCAAAGGTGTACCTATGGAAAACTAGGCGGAAACTACATCTTACTGCTCCCGCTCCTCCGTCCATTTCTCTTTGCCTAGAGCTGGTAGCAGCTTCAAACCTAGACCTCAACCCCCCACTGGACTGGTTACTGCTCCCAGACAAATGTCACACATATTGCACCTTCCCTGGGCAGTGGCACAACCCAACTCAAACCGTGTGACAGATATGAGGGGAGAGTCCCCAAGCAGCCCGAGTGAAACGGATTCCCATCCCTCCTGCAGTTCGACTTCATTCTGGCCAGTAGCTAAAGGACGCTAGGGGCTCATGCTGACCTCGTCTACTTTTACAACTGGATTTCTTAATTTCTTTTTAATATTGAAAGACACTTCACTGATTTACTCTAGACGTGTAGAATGAAGACTATCTCTGGCTGACTCTCGTCTCTCCAACTAGCTACACGTTCTCTGTCTAACATAAGCATGCCTTGGGCATGGTAGCAAATAGTTAGGAATTAGCTTCTGGCTGTGATTTATCTGCACAATAATAACTGTTATCCTTTAAAAGGGCCCGTGAGAAAGAAAAGCCTTTCTGCGGACAGTGAGACCGGATCGCCCCAGTTTCATGCTGACCCATGAAGGCATCTTCTCACACGCTCGCACCCACGCTGGGAGCCCTGGGAGCTGAGGTCTCTCCCTTCCAGAGGTGTGGTCGGGGGCAGCTGGGATGTTACGTCCGTCTCACGCCAAATGACTAAGGACACAAAGTGTAGAAAGTGGAGGGAAATTTTTTCAAGCTGATGTGAACTGTGAGTGAAACAAAACAAACAAACAAAATGGCTTCAAGTGAAAGAAATAAATTTTCAGAATCTGCATACGCCTAAAGGCTTCAAGCTCAGTATACACGAACAGAAGAAAATTTCCCCAGGGAAATTAATATCTTATTGGTACTACCTTTGAGCCAGGCAGGATTGTTAAATAAGAAGAAACTGGCAACCTGGTCCAAATGCTTCCCTGCCACTGGGACGTGTGTGTTTGAATTATGTAGGGAGACTATCAATCATATATTTATTTGGTTTAATCATGGTCGAGTCTCGAGTGTGGGGTATATCAAGGTGACATCATGCCTCCCAGGGTTCCTTCATTGAGGTGATAGAGTCTCCCCAACCCTTGGGGGCTCTCTGAGAGCCAGCACGAGGCAGAGTCTCCTACTTTACATTCGGTACAATAAACGCTCCCCTGGAGCAGCGCTGGGAATACGCATGCGTCTAAATGGTGGGCCTGGAATTCAAAAGTTAAGCAGCCAAAACACAAAGCAAAGTATTAGCAGGAGCCCAGTAAAAACGTCCGCTTGGCCCAGCATTGAGAGGTGAGGGCCCCTGAGCAGAGTGGGGGATGCAGTGATTGTGAACACAAAGCCATCCCCCTCACCACGGTGTCCTTCAGAGTCCCGTCCCTGGCCCCCGACCGTGCCACCAGACAGCTGGCTTCTCCCATCCAGTGGGACGGAGGCGCCCGTGCAGGCGATTGCTCCAGTGCAGAGTCCCGACGGAAGACAGAGGCAGATGGTTTTTCAAATTTGACTCCAAGACCTGATGAATGACTCCCTCGACAGACGTCCATTCGTGTGGCGTTACAGCCCCTTCTTTCTGCCTGTCTCACGTCTGAACCCCTGGGACGGGCAGCCGGGAGCATTTCAGGGCTGTCTCAAAGGGGAGCAAGGCGTGAAGTCAAAGCCCTGTGTCCGGCTGGTATAAGACTAACAAAGCGGGGACGAGAACTCTGTGTTACAAACAAGGGCAGCATATGGGTAAGGGGAGGGGCGGATGTTAGACTCTATGTGCAGGGCTGGCTGTGGGTCAAGTGTGATGTGAGACCAGGTTTGTGTCGCATGCCTCGCTTTCCTTTTTCCCCCTCTCCTCTGTCTTAGTGAGCCCCTTAAGTACATTCATCACCCTTGCGCCACCCCTGGTTTTCCCCAAACCGTAGGGTAAATCCTGCAGCACTCCACACTCCAGACCTTTCCTGGGCTGTCCCTGTTAAAATGTGCTTGCTCTGCCATCTGACAGTGGCATTCTGTGCTGCCCTCCCCAACAACATGGACGTGCTTTGGCAGGGCTTTTCATTCTTTGGAGGTAGGCAGGGGAGGGGAAAGGAACTATGCCTTCTACGTGCTCTGGGAGATCTTTCTGAATATCTCACTGAATACTTCAACCATCCCAGGAGAAAGGAGGCATTAGCTCCACATTCCAGACAAGCAAAAGCTGAGAGAGGCCAAGTCATTTATTGGAAATCCCACAGCCAGTCCAGAGTGATACCACGATGCCAGCTCCCTTTGCTGGGAAGCCAGTGTTCTTTCCCCGACCTCAAGTGTCCTGGTGGTGGGAGCCTCAGGACACTGGGTCATGGCCTAGAGGGTCCTTCACAGCAAACTGTGTCACACTGTGGGGTGCCTGCTGAGTGGCGTGGTGGTCCCAGGCCTCTGGAGCGGCAGCAGAGCCCCCAGCTCTGAGTCCGGTGCCTCTGATTGCAGCTCACACCTGGTCCTGTCGGCTAAGTTACTGGCGTAGGTGCCTTTTCTCCCTCTGCAAAGCCTTCGGTATCATGACTAGGATTTATGTCCCTGGTGCCTGGCACATGCTTGTGGAATCAACAAATTAAATCTAATGACTATGTATAATGCATTGCTGCGAAATGCACCTAAAAGCAGTGTGGTTCTGAGAAGGGACCTGAATCAGTGGCTCGTCACCAGGAGAAGACTGGATTCCACTGGCTGCCGAGATGCTTATGTGGGGAGGACCTCTCCGAACAGCAGACCCGGAATGCTCGCAGGACTGCAGGCTCCCTTCCTTTATTTTTGTAAACTGAACAGTGTTGAGAGTTAAATAAGAAAGTAAAATCGTATCTGTCAGGTTGATAATGCAAGGGACACAAATGTAGAAAGAAATGTCACTTCAAATGTGAAAAGCTTAGAAAGTATTCATAGTCATCTGACCCAGGATAGAAATTTTTCTAAAAAATTTCACTTTCACAGGAAAATACCTTAATAAAATTATTCTCAAAGCCAACTCTGAATTGTTGCATCCATACCATGTTCTCCAAATGTTGTTGTTATTTTTTAATCCTTTTCTTTTTCTTTTTTTGGTGACAAGTTCTTTTTATGTTGCCCCAGGCTGATCTCAAAGTCCTGGCCTCCAGTGATCCTCCAACCTGAGCCTCAGGAATAGCTGAAATTACAGGTACACACCCCTGTGCCTGGCGATGCTCTCCAAATGCTGTTTTAAACATAGGTTTCTATCCTTTTGCCCATTAATTACTGAACCAAAGTTACTAGTGCCTTGAGGAGTAAATGGTTTCTTCTTGTCTCTGCCCAGGCTGTGATCCAGAGGCAGTGGTGATCCCAGACTATGGGCTGAGGAAGATGTAGGCAGCTTCCATAACCTGTATTGCATGACCATGGATTATTGAATCAGCTTATTTAACAGATATTTACTTAGTGTTTATCACATGGCCCTTATTCTGTTAGGGTTTCTCTTTAACAATAATAGATGGTGCCTGCACAATGATCCAGGGACCTGGTTGTGACCCTGGCCTTCAAGGAGCCCCCACTAGGGCGCTAATAAAAGATTTAACGAAGCACCGAGGGAAGGGAAATAACAAGAAGCTGGGGCTTGGCTGCTGTTAAGATCATGACTACGAGGCGGGAAGGTGGGCACGAGGGCTTCCCCAGGGTCTCGGAGAAGGCTAACACTGAAAACTGCAGCGGAAAATAGCAGCTCAAACGGCCACGCCACACGCCTTGTTTCCCTGAATTCAGGCTGGTGTTACGCAAGCAAAAGGCGCTCTGAATATGCGTGGCTGTATGACTGGTGGGGGAAGGGAGAGGCGGAAGGTGTGGGAGGGGACAAAGGTTAGGTGATTCTGAGGACCCCATTCCTCCCGACATCTGGTTCTCTCTGCCCCCACCAGGCTAATGTTCATTAGTGCCCATGGTGGGTGGGCCACTCCTGGGCTGGCTGGCCGGGGTCCCTGAGGTGCCCTGCAACAGGAAGTGTCCTGGGTGGGGACCAGATTCCCCAGTTTAGAGGCACTGCCAATGGTGTGGCCTTGTGGGGCTGGCCAGGGTGCCCACTGCTGGCAGGAAGGAGGGCTCCAGCTCCAGGCGGCCAGGTGCCTCCCTGCATGTGGCCCCCTGCCAGGGGCCTGGAAGGAAGGGCTGGGGGAGCTGCCCTGCTCTCTGCCATGTCTGGTCCTGACTGCCTTGTGCTCACTGCCTCTGCTCACACCTGGAACCTGCCTCTGAACCCCATGCCAAGGACACCAAGCTGGGATCGTTTCTTTCATTCAGTCATTTTACTGACAGGCACAGAGCACTGTGTGGGGCACACACCAGGCCTGGTGCTGGGAAAGAGGAACGAAACAAGGTCCCTCATACGAGGAGCTCAAGTCTAGAACAAGAGACTGCCGTACGGGTCCAACCCAGTGGCAGGAGACTGTGACACATGCTGCACGATCTAGTTCACATGACACTCTGGACAAGGCCAAACTACAGAGACCAAAAACAGACCACGGTTGTCAGGGGCTGGGGCAGGAACCGACAACAGAGCAGTGTGAGGACTTTTGTGGGGTGGGGATGAAACTATGGTGTCGGTGTTGGTGAAACTACTAACTGTATTTATCAAAACTTGCGGAAATGTACACTAAGAAGAGTGAATTTTACTGCGTGTATTATAAGTTAATATTTAAAAAAGGAAAGTAAGTCACATTGAACACAAGCGCTGTAACGGCGTGATGTACAAAAGCACGAAAAGGAGGAAGAGACCAGTTCTTGGAAGATTAATGGGAAGGGGTCGGGAAGATTTGCAGAGAAGGAAACACTTGACTGGTGGTTCTAAAGATGACAAGACTTTGCCAGCGAGACGGGAGGGAGGGAGGGAGAGGACATCTCAAGCAGAGACAGTGTGCGCGAAGGTACGGAGGCCAGGCGGGAGCACTGTGTGTTCTGGAACACCTGGACACCTGCGGGAGTCAGAGCACGGACAGGCCTATATGTGATGCTAAGCAGTGGGGACAATGTTTTTTTTTTTCTTTCCAAGATTTTTCAAAATTGTGCTAACATATATGTAACATAAAATTTGCCATTTAACCACTTTTAAGTGTGCAATTCAGTGGCACTCGTTACACTCACACTATTGTGCTACCGTCACCACCATGCACTTCCAGACCTTTCATCACGCCACTCCAGGCAGGACTGTGTGCCCATTAAGCCAAAGCTCCCATTCTTCCCTCCCTTAGCTGCCGTCGCCTCTGGTCCACTTGCTGTCTCCATGAGTTTGCCTTTTCTAGCTAGTTCATATAAATGGAACTGTTTAATATATATTCTTTCGTGACTGGCTTATTTCTTTTACCATATTTTTGTGCTGTTTCCAATAAGACTTTTGGATAAAAAAGGTAACCCCTGAGAAAATTCTCCGATTAGAGACAGCCGGGGGAAAGCGGAAAGGAAGCGAAGTGGAAGAACTGAGAATTCAGTATCGGCCGGTGCCACCTTCTCCTGCGCGTGCTGCAGCTCCCTTCTGCACGTCGAGTCCGTGCTCTGCACAGGGACACCCCGAACACCTGCACCTCACCTGCACCTCCACAGGGCTCCAGGGGCTGGCTGGGGCACCCCCTTCCCACTGATCTGTTGCATGCAGCATTCTCACTTCCTACAAAACTGCAAAATGAATTTTCAAAAAGCCTTAAGAAAATAAGTGACCAAGAATTGCAAATGAGGCAGCCCAACAAGCACGGTTTGCAGTTAATTAGCCCTTGAACTGTCAAGCCCAATTGTGTCTGGTGAGTTCTGACATTTCTAAGAATAATTAGGGACTTGGCTGTCACATTTCCCAAAGGCCCAACCACTACGTGAACAAGTTCTACCTGCTTTCCCTGCGCAAAGTCCGGAAACACATTCACAAAGGAGAATTACACCCAGTGCTAATTGCAGATCCTTGGGAGGAAGTGTCATGTTTTTGAAGAACTTTTCATACTGTTGCAGTGAAATATAATGACCCCATTTAAGGAGAAGTGAGTGGCAGAGGGGTGGTGGCACTTTGAAACCCTCGGAAGTCACTGGTGAGAATAATGGCCAACGTGTACTGTGTGCTTACTATGTGCCAGGCACTATGTAAGTGCCACAAGAGACTACGAGGCAGGTATATATTGTCTCGATTAATAGACGAGAAAACTGCGGCACAGAGAGGTTATGTAAGTTTTTCTGGGTCACACAGTGCCTCAGTCTGTTTTGTGTTGCTATAACAGAATACCTGAGACTGGGTAACTTATAAAGAAAAGAGGTTTATTTAGCTCACTGTTCTGAAGGCTGAAAAGTTCAAGATTGTGTGACCACATCTGGCAGCTTCTGGTGCGGGCCTCATGCTGCATCAAAAGGTGGCGGAGACACGGAAGGGGAGTTGCGCGCCCGTGGAAAGGGCGGGACATGAGAGACAACCTCGCTTTATAACAACCTGCTCTCCTGGGAACTCATCGATTCCAGAGAAGACTAACCCAGTCCTTCCAAGAAGACATTCATCTATGTTAGTGACGCAATCACCTCTTAAACGTATTACCTCCCAACACTGCTAAATTGGCAATAAAATTTTAACATGAGTTTTGGTGGAGACAAACCACATCCAAACCATGGCACATAGTCAAGTTCAAACCTAGGCAGTGTAGCCCCAGAACTGGAACTGTCGACAACGGCACCTGCTTCTCTTGTCTTTCAGCCATAACCCTGGATTTGTGCCGCCACGGGACCAGTCAGCATTTCTGGTGCAAATGATTAGTCTTGTCAGAAAACATTTATTAGCCATAAACTTGCACGTGATTCTGGTTCCTTACCCTCTAAGAACTGTTTTTCAAGCAAGAAGTAAATGTATCTACAATACATGTAACTCTTCTCATACTCAAGTGACTACTTCATAGTTAACTTCCACCATCTTCATTAATTCATCAGGTACTTACTGAGCATCTACTACGTTCAAGACCCCGTATCAAGCCACGTGAGAGAGACAGAGATCAGTTAGAGACACAGTCTGCCCAGAAGGAGCTTACATTCTAGTTGGAAATAACACATACAATACATAGAAATATATATTATATAATAATATGAGACAAGGACTAAAATACAAGGCAAAGTATAATGCAAGATAATACGATGCGAGGTAAAAAGTGGTAAGTACCACAAGAAAAATATTTCGTGCTATAGTTACTCAGAAGAGAGAAATAACTTCTAGGATATGTGTGAGTGTGTGTGTGTTGTGCAGGATGGGAAAAATTTGGCAGAGAGAAAATAGGAAGGAAAGAGATGAGAAAAGAGGAGAAAGTAGAGAAGATTTTAGAAAGAAAGTAGTGAGATGGGCCTTTGTTACAGGCTGAATTGAGTTCTCACAAAATTCATATATTGTAGTACTAACTCCCAGTACTCAAAACGTGGCTATATTTGAAGACAGGGTCTTTAAAGAGGTAATTAAGTTAAAATGGGTCATTAGGGTGGGCCCTAATCCAATATGAGTGATGATGTCCTTACAAGAGGAAAATTTGAATCCAGGCAGAAGAGGAGAGGCCTTAGAAGGAACCAACCTTGCTGGTACCTTGATTTCCAACTTCTAGTTTCCAGAAAATAAATTTCTGCTGTTTAATCCACCCAGTGGGTACTTTGTCATGGCAGCCCACGCAGACTAATATAGCCTTGAGAAAGAAAGGGTTTGGACCAGGGAGATATAAGCTGATGGAAGCCAGTGGGGGTCCCCATTTGGAACAACTGGATTTTATGTCGCGGGTAGTGGGGAGCCATGGCAGGTTCCCGAGCAGGAGCGACATGAGCAGCAGTCATTCAGTTTACTCCATTCATTCAGCAAACATTTACTGAGGCTCCCCCCTGTGCCAGGCATTGCCAGTGACAGCTCTGAAGCTGCTACGAATGAGACACTTCAGCAAAGAGCTTTTCAAAAGAACCCATGACTAGGACAAAATAAAAAATGGGTTAGAGTGGGGAGAGCGTGGGGGTGGACAGGTTAGTTAGAACCTTTAACCTGGCCCAACCTGGTGCTTTTCCATCTTCTTTTGAAAGAGTCCGATACGGCCCCCGGGGACGAGTCCTCCGCACCCCCCGCCCGCCGCTCGGCCCTGCCCCGGACCCTAGGTAACAGGAGGACTGCGGTTCCTCCGCGCGGCTCTGCCGGCCAAGCACATTGGGCGGAACTTCGCCTTCTGTAGTTTGCATCATGTGACATGACTTCTTTATTTCTTTCAAATATCAATATGAAATTCAGTTGTCTTTGCCAAACTCCACAGTCCACCAGGGGGTATTGAAACAACCGTCCTCCTCCCCCAGCTCTGCCCAACATATCCCTGCACCCACCACCACAGACAATGGCCTTTCGATATCAGACAGCATCTCTAAGGGGTAATAATTGGAAAAACAAAAACAAACACCAAGAGGAATACGTACGTTATCTACAGTGACACGTCTTTCCTCAGTGCGGCAGGCAGAATAAGGGTAGGATGGCCAGCGAGATGCAGCGTTGCTGGCTTTGAAGCCGGAGGAAGGGGCAGTGGGCCAGGGAGCGTGGGCAGCCGCTGGAGAGGGCAAGTGTGTGGGTTCCCCCTTCAGCCCCCAGGAAGGAACACCTCTGCCGACACCTCGATGTTAGTCTGTTGAGACCCATGTCAGAATTCTAACCTGTAGAGTTGTAAGATAATAAATACGTGCTGTTTTAAGCCACTAATGGTGATTTATTATAAGAACAACAGGAAACTGACATACTCCGTTTGCTACAACTCAAACCAGCCAGCCCAGCTTGTCCGAAGAGTGTGTCCTCTCGGGCTGGGCTCTGCAGCGCCTTCTGTCACGATGCCCTGCCCCTGGGTGGTAGACTTGGCCTAATTTTTCCTTCCGGATTCTAAGCTCCCTAAGGGCAGAGACTCGGTTATTCATTTCGGTATCTCTAGTGCCAGCGTAGGGCCTGCCATGCAGTAGATCCCAATAACTATGAATTAAGTGGTTGTACAGAGACCCAAAGCTGCACAGGGCTTTGTAAAGCCCTACCAGACCTCCAAAGAGAAGAATCATTGTTTCTTTTCACACACAAAAGGGTCAAATCTGATGTCACCATTGATGTCTATATGTGTCATTATGTTGAACTGAATTTCCGTTAACTGTAACCATGACAACAAGAAATCCCATTCACTAGAGAATGGTGACTCGTTCGGGCCAGCGTCAGTGAAGGCCTGGCTTCCCCAGGAAATCTTTGTGCGATGCGACTCCAGGCCCCTTTTCGTGAAGTGTGTTCATCAACAGGGCCCATTCTAAACGGCTTTCCCTACGTGATTCATTTAACTGGCCCATCTAACCAAGGCACGGAACCCAGAGACAAAGGTTCGCTGGTTTGGATACGCTCCTCATGAACTTACCTGTATTTCTGGAAATGACCATTTACAATTTTTCACTGTTGGGTAGAAAGCGTTAAAAGTTGCTTTCTAGAAAAGCTGATGGTGGGCAGTTAGAATATAAGTCATGCCGCCTCGTCCCCATTGTATCGTCGGTAATTATTTCCAGCTGTGAGCACAAAGTCTGGGAGCTGGGGAGAACGGAGTCTAGAGGAAGCCCTACTGGCCGGGATCTGCTCTGCGGTCTCTCTCCTCAGTGCAGCTCTGCGACCTCCCCGCCATTGCTGCTTGACATAGCAGCCTCAGGCGGTGCTGAGACCCTGCCCCTGGAGCGGCTTCCATCCCACCAGCAAGGATTGAAGGGCTTACCCAGGGTACATGGTCAGGCCTCAACCCACCCAACACGTGGCCTTTGGTGGTCGTTCTCCATTGATTTGACCTGGAGAGTTTATTTCTCCTTCTCTTCCCCTTGTATCCAAGTCCCTCTCATTGGAGACCAGTATTTTTCCTCCTGCTTCCAGGCCCTCTCCCCAGCCATCTACCTGTATCCAACCCTGACTTCAGGTAACAGATGCAACGATGGCCCCAACTATGGCCAAAGTGGCCCCTCAAAGTGTCCCTTTCAGGATAGTTTATTATGTTCAGGCAATTCCAAAGCATGACAGCTGTCTTCAGTGATACTTCGTATGACCTTCCCCGTGCTGAAAGACTGCTTGTGTGCACTTTCCCTGTTGGCTTCCTCCCATTTACCCATTGGGGAAGGACATAACCCTGGCAAGTGATGGTCCTAAAGTTGTTCCCAAAGGTTGAGAGGAGCAATTCTTTCCCCTGTATATCAAAATAGTCACCTCACAGGGATTTTGGTGACTCTAATGTGCCCTGGGCAGTAGCAGATACAGGTTCATCAAGTCTTAGGCAGTAAACAGGAAGTGGATGGTAGAAGAGGAGAGCTGGGCAGTTGCCACATGATTTTTTCTTCTTGGCTCATGTGTGTGTTTCTGTGACTACGGATCTCTGACAGAGGCATATCCAAGTCAAGAAATATTTAATGAATGACTAAGTATTTTATCTGCTGTAACTTAGCTTGACCAGGAAAGAAAATGGATGGGCTAGCAATTGGAACACTTAGAATGAACCCTAAACCACAGCCAGCCGTGGACGGCAGCACTATACTGAGGTCATGGCAGGAGTCCCAGGGCAGGTTTGGGGGAGGAAGAGCTGGAGAAGCTCGCTCCTGGGCAGGAGGGCTCTGTGGGAGGAGCCTCATTGTGGCCCAGGTAAGGCAAACCCCGCCATACACAGCCTTGCCCTGGGGAGGCAAGCGGATGCCAAGCTCTGGGGAGGAGAAGGCCCTCGTGCAGTCCCAGCAAAGAGAGGCAGGATTTAGGGAAACCCTGACGTTAATACTACATTAAGGAGGCGACATCTTTGGAGAAAACTGAGAGGCGACAGATGGAGTAGGAACACACTCTTCGCTCCTTCATGAGGATGGGATAAAGGAGGGAAATAACAGAGAAGCTGAGCTGAAAAGAACATATTAGGGGTCAGAAGCTGACGATTTGAGAGCAAGCAACTGAAATTGTACCTGGAGGTCACAAGCCTTGGAGCAAGGAGTGTTAGTGTGAAGATGGAGCCCTGAAGAGCGTACCTATTTTACACGAAGATTATCAATCGAGGATAATTTCCTGCTGCGAACCTGCGTGGGTCAAATGACTAAGCCCTCTCTCTCCTCTCCAAAACTCCTCTTCCCTCTTCGGCCTCCCCCCGTGTAGGTTTCTCATTGTGGAGATGGTGATTGGACTTCAGCGTCAATCTATCTGCCTGGACCAAGGGATCTTTTATTGAAGAGCATTTTCCCACCAAGCAGTCGATACAACATATATGCTAATATCTGCCAATTGTTAACCTATACAGTAAAAAAAAAAAAAAAAAAAGCAAATAAGGTTTAAAGGCTTTCTTTGATCAGAGTGAAATAGACACAAGCGACCCATGTCCAAATCAGAAATCCTGTCCTAGACTGGAATGATCAGGATGGCCTCTTGTCAAAGAGAGGTCCATGGTGGTAAGCCCAAGGTCACCACCAAAGCCACAGGATAAACCTGGTACATCATGACAGGCAGGGTTGGATATATTGTGGGTACATAGAATTTACATCAAATTTTAGGGTAAGACCCAAAACTGCAAAGAAATGTACACTTTTATTTGGCGACACCCCCAGAATCCCAATAGAGGTTCTCCAATGAAAAGTTTGAAGTGCTCTGCCTATGGAAATGCAAGGAAGTCACACCTAGCTCAACAACCTGTATTCTCATGTTCTTCGCTCCTTCCTTGATGAAAAATCAAATGTCATGTGTCATCACAAATACGGAGGAAAAGCACAACGTCTAAATAAATACGTGAGCAATAGGGATCCAGACTACGTAGAGAAGACAGCTGTACATCCCCTTTCACATTAAAAAACTGTAACAGCAACCACAGCTAACAAAGAAAAAAATGACCCATGGGGCTAGTTCAGTGGTCCAACTGGGCCAGGGGTGTGGTTCCTGACAATAAGGTAGGTTTTGTGGGAGCGTGGAGAGAAGTTCAATGCCAGCAAGATCAAACGTTAGGGCTGTGTGCTAAATGTCTTCCTGGATGTCTGACTTTCTTTCCTTGTTCTGGGGCCCACTGAGGGCCCAGGGGGCTGGGCCTGCGTCATTCCCCTGGAGAAGGCCTCCCAAGGGCTCCCAGGTTGGCAGGCCCCTCCAGAAACTCCGTGCCATTGCACACCCTGTTCAGATACCTGTGGGGGTGCCCCCTTGTCTTCTAGATCCCGTTTAAGATCCCACGGTTTAGGACAACTGCCTTTCCTGGCCTTATACTGCCTTTACAAAACCTCACCCGACCAGGCCACTTGCCAGTTCTCAGCTGCTGTCTCCCTGGGCTCTCCTCCTCCTGCCACCAGCCCATGGTCACTGCTGCCTAACAGAATCCTGAGCTCATTCTTCAAGGCTCGGCTTAACTCTGCTGTGAAGCCTTTACTAATCCTCCTTCTCCTGTGGTTCCTTCACACTTTGTAGCTCTGTGACAGTTGTCACGTTCTGTTTTGGACTTTTGATCATTTGTTCCTCAACCTGAAGGCAGTGACTTGAGGATCCGCCTATATCTTATTTATCTTGATATTTCCTGTGCTACCTAGGTGTGTGCCTTTCACATGCTAGATCTCAATTTCATGGCCTTGGACAAGTGAACTGCATCTAAGCCTTGGTGCCCTTATCTGTAAAATGGGTCCAATCATGATATGTCCTTCACAGGGATTATCAAAAGGATGTCCTTGCTGATAAGCTAGCTAACAGAGAAAAATAAACTATCTAACAGAAAGTAAGGGGAATAAACTCACAGCACACAATTGCCCCTCTGAAGAGAAAACTCACAGCACAACTGCCCTTCATTTTGTTTGATCAGCCACGTGGGACTCGACTCGTTGTCTTTAAGATTGAAATTGTTTTATCTGAGGGTTTCACTTTCACAGATTCGAAGAGCCCTAAGTGGACGGCAGGGCTGTGAGCTCCCTGCTCCAGGTCTCGCCGGGCCACATTTCAAGGACCTTGATAAGCCAGCGTCAGATAAGGAGAAAATAAAAAAAAAAAGCAGAGGCAGCAGCTTCACAGCCACTTCTGTTATCAGCTGACAGCCACGACTGGCTTTTTTCTCCCTTCACTTTATCCCCGTGAAAATCCTGAGCTTCTGCTCAGAGCCGACACTTCTTTCTTCATGCTGTGCCCTTCTCGCCCTTTGAGAAGTAAAACAAACCTTTTCTCTTTAAAACTATTCTAATCTTTCTGTTCAGAAATCTTTCTCCACCTGTGTATGAATTCAGACCCTAATTATTATCAGAATTAAGCGAATTATGCAAGTAAACCCTTTAGGGTACAACTGGATGCATAAT
This sequence comes from Indri indri, assembly GCA_004363605.1. Classification (NCBI taxonomy): domain Eukaryota; kingdom Metazoa; phylum Chordata; class Mammalia; order Primates; family Indriidae; genus Indri; species Indri indri. The sequence goes on from RJWJ010021523.1 coordinate 14,261, forward strand.
AGTAGTTGCTACTACTTTCAATATTATAGAAGAGTAGTATCTTATTTATTTAATACTTTAATGGTCTCTTTTCAGCTTTTGGGGCATTTCCCAACTTACTTGTTTAGCGAAGAAAATAGTGCTCACTATTTTTCGGTGTTCCTAGCCCTTCGTGCATCAGGATCATCTGGAGAGCCTTGGAAAGTGTTGGTGCCTGAGCCCCACCCTCCAGAGAGCCTCCTTCAGGTGGGGCAAGCCACGACTAATTTTTATTCCCCACGATTTTTCCCATGTGCAGCCAGGGTTGGGAACCTCAGCAAATCATTAGAGCATTTACTGGTTCTATCACATGCCCTTTTGGCCCTTTATTTCTGGAGCGAAGAGCGGCAATTTGTGGGGAACCAATCTCTAGATTGTCGTGCTGTTAATACCCAGTCCACCTTGTTCTCTAAAGCCACCTCTGCTTGTTCCCTCCACGCTCCCATGATGACTCAGCACTTTTAATACCTGCTGGTTTCCCTTTTTATTTCCATGACAGCAAAGTACTTGTTCAGGATAACTGACTGCATAAAATGCTAAGTAATGAAAACATGAAGTAGTAGTGAGTGGTAGGGGATGAAGAACACACAAAATCCTTCCAGCCGTCATTTCTCCTCCATGGCCCTGTTGTGAGAGGCAGTGCCATGCCGCCAGCCGGGCGTGGGCAGGGACTAGCAGAGGGCGCGTGCAGGATGGGGGGCTACCTGCCTCCTGTGCCCGTGCAAACAGATGCATGCACAGCTGGGCTATTCCAATAATAAGCATGGGGTAATTCCTGATAGGGAGATGCAGATCCCTGTTTCTTGCCCTCTAGCCTTTTAAAAACCTTTGTTCACAATTATATGTATAAAGCTTGTCGTTCTTACTGGGCATTGGATTTCAATGGGAATTAGGCCAAAATAAAGATGGGAGATTCGGCCCCACTATGGCCAACCTGGGAATGCTTAGTCAGTGCCGTCCTGCTGACTCCATTCTCTCTTTGAACGGCAGGACTTATGCAACTTTAGTCTAACAAGAATTGAGCCCTGTGGTTCTTTTGCCAAGACAGAGGGGGAAAAAAGGCTGATTAAATTTGAGACATGGCAGATAATGCCAAAAGGCAGAGGAAATGTGATCTCTGAAGAGAGAGAGAGAGAGAGAGAGAGAGAGAGAGAGAGAGAGAATGTGCTTTGGAAGACATTGGCATTGGAAATATGAAAGTTCAGTGGCAAGATGATTGCTGTGAAGCAATTGGTCTGAAGAATTCGCCCTTTGCCCCGTCCCCTTAGATTCCTTCTTTCCTTGTTCCCTTAGACTTTTCTAGTTCTGGATGGTCTCTGGTGGTTGCTGTTGTTTTTTTAATAGACCAGACAATGTGACTTTAAAACCCACAGGAAAGGTCCGAGAAATGTCAAGGTGATTCTGAGGACTGGCTCCATTTGCTCCAGAGCCCAGGCTCTGGCTTGGGTAGAGCACAGGGCATACCACCCCAAGAGGACTCAAACCCCAGATCAGACTTTAAACTGTACCCATCAGCCCCAAAATGTCCTGAGCCTATTCCAGACACATTTGAGCTTAAAAGTTTAGTGGGATAGGACCTTGGACATAATTTTCACAGGTTGGGAAACTGATAGCTACAGAGGTTAAGTCAGTCACTCAGATCACATGTCCTTCCTGTGACAGACGCAGGACGAGCACCTACACCTTCCATCAGCCTTGCGTTTGCCAGCCTCCTCCTCTGAGCTGGAGGGCGCCAGGCCACCATCAGTACGGCCTGCAGGGCTGGAGAAGAGACTGTTCCTGGGCCATATACCCCTTGTCCCTTCAGTCTGCGGGGGGATGCTTTTGAAAATTCTGTGCAGGCACCAATTACACAACCAAAACAGAAGAGCAAGTGGAGACCAAGGAGCCAGCCAGAGAGGACATTCTTAATGTATGAAGTCACTGGCTTTCAGTGCAAACTACCCACGGAAACAAGGTTCTTGCATTGACTGCGACAAACAAGGCTCTCCAAGGCCTCTAGTAGCAGCAGAGAAAATGTGAAAAATCTACAAAACATTCTGCAGCTTTACTCTGCTCTTCAATCTCAAATATTTGTTTTGGATCAGGAAATGGCTCAGGGCACAGGCACAATCTCACTAAGTACATGATTGTGGTGCCACACGGCCATGGCGTGATTCGGGATTTCTCCTGTTGTAGCCACTCCTCTAATCAACACCTTTCAATAACAGCATCTGAGTCAGACTCCTGGAGTCCTTCCTGGGGCTCAGAACCCCACTTCCCAGTTACACCCTTTGTCTCTGGAGCCAGGAGAGGTCAAGCGCCCCCTGCCGGGCATCCGGTCTCGCTCCTCCCGGCTGGGTTTATCAGCCTGGACTGGCTACCCAGCAGTCACTCAGAGACTTCCCATTCCCCTGCTTCACGGGAGGCTCTGCTTGCTGAAAATGCTCAGGGCCTGGCGATGCCGTGTCTTTCCTGGCCCCCCTCCCCCCACCCCAGAAAGGGAGAAGGAAATCCATTTGGGAGTGGTTGGGAGTGGATGAGGACATGCTTCCCTCGCATCCTGGGTGCCACTGGGACAGATGGAATTCCTGGCTGCAGGCAGGTGATGCTCCCGTGAGCTCCAGGCCACCCCCTCTGAGCACATCAGAGCCTGCAGCGGCAGTCAGCTCACCACGCAGCTGAGCCAGTGGAGAGGGTTTGCCAGCCGCCTCATCAAATGGAATGCAAACAAACAGAGCAGGGAGCCCAGCCTGCTGATAATGCCCCCAGCTACCCAGCGCTGGCTCGGGTGGGGGAGGGCAGCCCTCTGCCAGGCAGGGCTCCCTGGTGCTTCTCCCTATGGAGGAAGGACCCCCTGGAAGGGAGTCTGGCTGGGAGCCTTAGGGCATCAGGCTTGAGACCTCCACGCTGCTGCACACCCACTGCTCCTGCCTGCCAATCCTGCCACAATTCTTCCACAGTTGAAAATAGACTTAAATGCCCATACCGCTTCGATGAAAAAAACAGTGACCCTCAAACCCATCTAAACTGGAAGTTACTGATTTGAAATCCTTCACTGAGATGGATAAGAAAAAAAGATTATGCAGGAACTAGACCTGAACGGCTACTATGTCATTTGGCCTGGGGCTTACCCTTCTGTCATCAAAAACCCTATTTATTTATCCAGAGAGCCCCTCCTCTCTGGATGCTCTATTACTTCCCTGAGCGATGCCACAGGCTTTCTCAGGCCCAAGCCTGCAAGTTGTGTATTAACCCAGCTTCCCAGTGGGGACTTCCTGACATGGACCCAATACTGATGCACTTCATGGAATCGTGTATCTGTGCGTGGCAGAGATTCAGCACCCTCAATACAGACAAGGAAGCTGGTGCTCGGGACTTTAGCCCCTGGTTTCGCAACTCTTTCTCGGGTTGTCTCGGTGACTGACAGCAAAACTGCACCTCGCTGTCCTGGTCTGGCTCGGGCTTCTGGTGCTGCTACAGGAACAGCCGTAATCCTTCCTTGCAGGCTTTCTGGGTGATGGAAACCCTACTTGACTAATTAGGACCCACCTCTCTGGAACTCCCGAATCGCTGGCATTAATTAAACACAGAAAAGCATTTTCTCTCCTAATGAAGGAGAACCGGAAGGATACAGATGAGTCACACACGCTGAAGACTGCGGCACGGTGTTCAGTAAAGGTTACCTTCCCTCACTCGCGGAGGGAGACCTGGGAGGGAGGTTAAATCTTGACCCCTTCCTTTCCTCGGGCTCTCCGACTGTGGAAGGGGATTTTTTCTTTCTTTTTTTGCTGCAGTTCCTTGTAGTGGGGTGGGGATGTGGGTTCTGTTTTAGGAAGTGTGGCTTGTGTGGGCTGATGGTTCTGGAGGAGGAGACTAGAGGGGAAGCAACACACACACACAGACACACAGACTGACACAGACACACACAAACACGCATATCACAGAGAACACACACACACCACACACACATACTTATACCACACGCAAACACGCATATACCACACACACATTCATATTACATGCAAACACGGGCACACACACAGTCATACCACACACAAACACACACATAGCATACACACACATATACCACACACAAATATACACACTCACATTATACACAGACACACACCACCACACACAAACATGCATACCACACCACAGAGAACACAAACACATACACCACACACAAACACCATACCACACTCACACACACAGAGACACACATACACTTATACCACACACAAATACACAACACGCATACTACATTACATACCAACACAGACACACACCTCACACACAGACACACAAACACACACACATTGCACACAGACACACACACCACATACACAAAGGCACTCAGAGACACACATGCCACCCACTCACACCACACACTCACACCTCACATACACAGACACACAAACACACACACATTGCACACAGACACACACACACCACATACACAAAGACACACAGAGACACATATGCCACCCACTCTCACCACACAAATACACTCACACCACACACTCACACCACACACACACAGAGACACACATACAAACACACGCTCCCACCACACACAGACACACACACGCCTGCGGTTGCCATAGACCTCGGTGTTTGTTCCCACTGGCTGGCTCAGCAGAAAATTTGGCTGAGTTGTGGGACTGTGTGGAAAGTGGGGGCTGGGAGGAGCAAACACATTTCTCAGGTTTAGGAAGGCACCGGCCAAGGGAAGCCAAGGGATGGAGACAGAGACTTTTTCCCCCTAAGAGTAACTTAAAGTTGGGGCTGGATTTCACCTATTAACCTTGACGCTGTTGCTTTACCTTGCTCTTTCTGAACAGGCAGGGCTGCAGACGAACCTGGTGCCAGCCTGCGAGGCACACCCTCCGCTGGCAGCTGTGATGTAACTTTTTGTTGACAACACATTCTGAATACACACGGCTAACTGCGTGTGACTGGGGAGACAGCGCGAATCTCGAGCCTGAAAGTCATCACATCGGGAATGTTTAGAAACGTCATCACTTAAGGGTGGTTCATTCTTAGAATAATTGTGCTTCCTTCAAATGATACGTAATCAGTAGATGGCAGCTTTAGTTGATGGTAGTAATTTGGGAGTAACCCGGGACCCTTAGATCTGGAAGAAGGAGGAAGTAAAGTTACTGCTTTCTTCCAAGGTTTCAATATTTCCTTAGATTTTAGTGCAGCTTAAATCCAAAAAGAGTAACCAAGAATATCTTTGCTATGGGAAATGGCTTTCTAAATTAATGCTATGTTGGCAAATTTAAACAGAATGACATAGAATGACTCCACGAGCTACAGAACCACAGATGGGAATTGGGTTGGGTCATTCTGATTTAAGGAAACAAATTTTGAGAGGAAAAGAATTCAGTTTTATTGCAAAATTAGAGTTGTATGTATCAGATAGGTAATGAAAGATTTAGGGAAAGATAGTACTTCTTAAAAACAAAGTTCTAAAATCTCTAATTCAGATTTTATAAACCCCCAGGGTTGTTTCAATTTTGTCAATGGGCTTAAAGAATTTATCCAAAAATTCTTAAAACAACATTAAATCCTTTTAATTTTTTGGCAGATGTCATGGTGCCTTTGCAGAAACCAATCATGGCTGTTGCAAGATCCAGAAGTATAGTCATTGGTGAATCAGATGTTAAACTTCCAACTCTGAACATAACTGGATTTGCTGTACGGATTGAGCATCCTTTGTTGGATTTAGGATTTTTTTGGATTTCAGAATATTTGCATACATGAGATATCCTGGGGATGGGATCAAAGTCTAAACACAAAATTCATTTATGTTTCATATCTACCTTACACATATAGCCTGAATACTTTGCTGGAGTGCCCTAGCGTCAGCCTAGCTCACAGCAACCTCAAACTCCCAGGCTCAAGCCATCCTCCTGCCTCAGCCTCCTGAGTATCTGGGACTATAGGCACACACTGTGCCTGGCTAATTTTTCTATTTTTATTAGAGATGGAGTCTTGTTCTTGCTCAGGCTAGTCTTGAACTCCTGACTTCAAGCAATCCTCTCACCTTGGCCTTCCAGAGTGCTAGGATTACAGGCGTGAGCCACCACGCCCAGCCATTTCTAAATTTTTTGTGGACTTTTCTCTTGCAAGAAATAAGAGTATTGCCTACCTTCTTGTGAACTGGAGTTGCAGTGAGAATTAGCTCACAATGGAGAGTGCTAAGCATTGGGCTCAGAGCCCACATGAGGACCAGCAACAGACAGATCCCCAAATTGCATGGTAGGGAGATTGGAATGAAGTTTCTGGGAAAACTGTCTGGATTTTACCCCTTTATTTCTTCATGTATTCAGTCTATTAAGAAGGGGCTCTGCAAATGAATTTTCTTCATGAAGAAGCTGATTAGAAAAAGCCACTTTTTAATTTTCAAATTTTTTCTTTAACCTGAAATAACCAGAAACCTTGTTAAATTTGGGAGGCTGATGTTGTCTGGAATAAAAAGATTGGAAAGCATCAGACCCAGCAGGACTTCATTTGAGCCTGCCTGAGGACTGGCTTTGGTTCTTACACATTCCTTAGCCAGAAGCACCCAGACCAGCTGGTCCCCAGGAAGCGGAAGGGGAGGAGGAGGGAGTCTGGCTGGAGAGGAGAGACCGCTGGCACGATAATCATGTCTTAGCCTGGCTCCCCTAGAAAGCAAAGCCCGGGGCAAAGGCATGTGGGCTACTTCTATTATATATTAGGGGCGCCTTCCTGAGGAGAGAAGAATGAGGGAAGAGGGGAAAGACGCAGGGAAAGAGAGAGAGCCCATAAGGAGCTCTAACCGAGCTAGCCACTACTTTTGGTTAAGCTCAACTGATGATGCAACGTTGCAGGACCATCTTTGGATATGCCATATGAATGCCTGCATCATGGGACAGCCCTTCTATAGGGAAGAGAGCGGGAGAGTTTATCCATCTCCTACCGTCCTCCATTGGTCAACGGTTTGCACCGCAGGCAGTAACTCCCCCTCTCTTATGGTTGCACATGTACAGACACTATGTGGTCCCTTGGTATCTCACCTCAGAGCTCAGCAGAGAAGCCTTGGCTGGAGGTGAGGCACTAAGCAGATGCTCCTCATGTCTAGGGTGGGAGGCATCCTCAAGCTCTTGAGAAGTTGGTCATGGCCCATGCAGAACTGGTCAGCATAGCAGTGGCTGGAATGGAAGAAGTGGCAAAGACCTAGAGATGTAAGACCAAGAGAATCTGAGAAATGGTACAAGCCTAGATTTCTGCTGGATGCATGGCCTTTTTAATCATTAAGTATGATAGGGACAGGGGATTTGGCATCTGTGGCAGACTGCTTATTGTTTCCCCAATACCCATTTTTCCTTTCTTAGTAACAGAGCTCTCAGTTTTTAACCGTGCACCTGGCTGCACAGGATAAAGACTACATCTCCCAGTCTCCCTTGCAGATTGGTGTGGCCGTGTGACTTAGTTCTGACCAATGGGATGCAAGTAGAACTGGTGTGTGCAACTTCTAGTCAGTGTCCTAAAATAGAAGGGGTATGCTCTTCTTTGTTCCTTCCTCCTTATAAGTGGCTGGAACTCGGAAGTAATGACTGGCACTCCAGTAGCCCTTTTGAACCATGAGGTGACCATGGGAATGAAAGTTGCATGTGACAAAGCAAAAATCACAAGGAGCCTAGGTTACTGTCACCATGGGGTCACCAAACCATCCCTGAACCGCTTACTTCCAGAATTTTTACAATAGAGAAACCTGCTTAAGTAAGAACAGGCCTTACTTAAGCAACTATTGTTTTGGGTTTTCTATTCCTTTGGCTGAACTTAATTATAAATGATACGGCATCCAAGGCAGGGAGGATATAAATGGAAGAGAAGCATATGTATCTACTTTCTACAATGGCTTTCCCTTGCCTGCGTTTCCCTGCCTTGCCTTCTCACAGCGCCTTTGACCCACCTGCCTTATGATAATGGTACTAGAGGCATGCTTTGGAGACATTGCAGGTTTGGTTCCAGAACACCACAATGAAGTGAATAGCTCAATAAAGCAACTCACATGAATTTTTTGGTTTCCTAGTGCATATAAAAGTTATGTTTACATATACTGTAGCCTAAGTATGAGATAACATTATGTCTAAAAAAGGTACATATCTTAACTTAAAATACTTCATTGCTAAAAAATGCTAACAATTCTCTGAGCTTTCAGCAAGTTGTAATCTTTTTGCTGGTGGACAGTCCTGCCTCAATACTGATGTTGACGGCTGCTGACTGATCAGGGTGATGGTGGCTGTGGAAATTTCTTAAAATAAGACAACAATGAAGTTTGCTACCTTGATTTACCCTTCCTTCCATGAACGATATCTTTGTAGCATGTGATGCTGTTTGATAGCATTTTACTCCCAGTAGAACTTCTTTCAAAATCAGAGGCAATCTTCTCACACCCTGCCACTGTGAGAGTTGTCATATCAACTAAGTCTATGGAATATTCTAAAGCCTTTGTTGTCATTTCAACAGTGTTCACAGTATCTTCACCAGGAGTAGATTCCATCTCGAGAAACCACTTTCTTTGCTCATCCATAAAAAGCGACTCCTCATCCATTCGAGTTTTATTATGAGATCGCAGCAATTTAATTATGTGTTCAGGCTCCACTTTTAATTCTAGTTCTCTTGCTATTTCCACCACATCTGCAGTTATTTCCTCCACTGAAGTCTTGAAGCCCTCAAAGTTCCCCATGAAAGTTGGAATCAATTTCTTCCAAACTCCTGTTAATGTTGATATTTTGACATCTTCCCATGAATCATGAATATTTTTAATGATATATAGAATGGTGAATCCTTTCCAGAAGGTTTTCAATTTACTTTGCCCAGATCCATCAGAGGAATCACTCTCTATGGCAGCTATGGCCTTACAAAATGCATTTCTTAAATAATAAGACTTGAAAGTCAAAATTACTCCTTGACCATGGACTGCAGAGTAAACGTTGTCTTAGCAGGCAGAGAAACAACATTAATCTCCTGTACATCTCCATCAGAGCTCTTGGGTGACTCTTGGGCGCATTGTCAGCTAATATTTGGAAAGAAATCTTTTTTCCTAAGCAGTAGGTCTCAACGGTGGGCTTAAAATATTGAGTAAACTATGCTGCAAATAGATGTGCTGTCGTGCAGGCTTTGTTGTCCCATTTATAGAGCATAGGAAGAGTAGATTTAGCCTCACGCCTAAGGGCCTAGGGTTTTCAGATTGGTAAATGAGCACTGTCTTCAACGTCAAGTCACCAGCCACAATTAGCCTCTAACAAGAGAGTCAACCTGTCCTTGAAACTTTGAAGCTAGACATTGGCTTCTCCTCTCTAGTTATGAAAATCATAGACGGCATCTTCTTCCAATAGAAGGCTGTTTTGTCTACACTGAAAACCTGTTGTTTAGTGTAGCCACCTTCATCAATGGTCTTAGCTAGATCTTCTGGATAACTGGCTGCAGCTTCTCCATCAGCACTTGCTGCTTCACCTTGCACTTTTATGTAAGGGAGACAGCTTCTTTCCTTAAACTTCACGAACCAACCTTTGCTAGTTTAAGACTTTTCTTCCCCAAACCTAGTGGCTTAAAAAACAATAATAATTTTGCATCTGTTGAGGAGGAATTCAGGAAGGACTCAGCCTGGCAGTTCTCCCTGAGATTTCCCTCATTGGTTGCAGCTGTAACTTGGCTGGGGTTGCAGTCACGTGAAGCCTTGTGAGGGCTGGACAGCCTGCCCCCGAGAGGGCCCCACGCACCCTCTGAGAAGCTGGTACCATTTGGAGGCTAGAGGCTTGGGCCCCTCTCTCCATGGGCGTCTCCATGGGCTTCTCCAGGGGCTGCTGAGTGTGGGGCTTGGAGGCTGAATTCCCCCAGAGGGAGCGACTCAGAGCACCAGGATGGAAGTGGTGTTGCCTCTTACACACTTGTCTGGGAAGTCACACCCATGTTCTATGGCAGACAAATTTGCAAGTATCCGCCCTGGTTTGATAACATAGACCCCCCTCCCCCACCTCTCCATGAATAGTGTCAATGATCAGTTGTGGAATAGGATACATATCGGGGAACACAAACTCTGTGTCTTAACCATTGCACTGTCCTACCTCCACATGGAACACTCCATACCAAAAGCCCATTCTGGTTAACACCACTCTCTGCCATTTCTGCTTTGCGAAGGCATCAGAACTGTTGCCACATCCATTGCATCTGCTATAAAGGAGTGTTAATTATCCGTAACAAGAGAAGGAAAGGAAAGCAATTGGTTTTGAGCTTCCAACGTATGGTGTGGTCAGCTCTTTCTGAAATAATAGATCCTGATAGTGCCCAAGGAATCCCTCAGGGACCCTACCCAGGACCCCTCACCCCACAGCCTTGTCTCTCTACCCCAGGACTGCCTGCGTCCAGCCACTTCTGTAAAGGGGAGCATCTGATCGGCTGCTCAGTGTCATAAAAGAGATCTGAACTAACCTCTCAAAATTCCACAGCACTTCCTCCGGGGCCCCACCCTCATAGATCCATTCAGCCAAGGTGTGCATTTTGGGAGAAACATCTCCCCCATGGTGATGCAAATGCCAGCCTCAGCACAGACAGCATTTCTGTGTTTCTACCGAGTCAGCACGTGGGTTTTAAAGCCAAGTCACAAGCATGCCTAGGTACCCAGGACATCTGTGTGAGAGAAGGAATATTTTAGTGCTAGGGAGGGAGGGAGGATGGGCTCTGGGGAGCTGCAGGCTTGGAAAGAGACATGTCAGACGAAAACCTTCCAGGAGCAGCTCATAGTTCCATTCTGGCTCCTGACTCGTTAGGAGACATTGGTGACACCCCGCCTCCCTGGGCCTCAGTCTCTCTAGCTGCAAGCCTGGGATCGTACAACTTGGCACAATCCTTCCTCCCCAAGGGTGCTGTGCTGTTGATGTTTGCAGAGCACAAACACCTGATGGAAGGCGTGCTGTCAGTACAAAGATCATTGTTAGTATATCCACAATGTGGCTAAATATAGGAGTGCAGCAGTCTGCTGGAGAGCAGAATGTCCCTTCGGCATTTGCCTGGGAGAACAATGGCCCAGTGGCTGCAGAGGATGCAGCAGAACAGAGCTGGTGTGCAGCAGCAGCGAGCCAGGGACCAGGGTGTGGGCAGAGGGAGAGAAAGGCCCCGGTTGCCCTCCTGGTGGGCAGCCCCAGCCCGCTGGGCAACAGCGGGGCCTGAGTGCTGTGAAAGCCGACTTGCCCACAATAGCAGCGCCCCTGCCAGGAAGGAGAGAGATCAGAGATCGCAGAGCACATTGCATCTGCCAACTCAAAGGCAGCACAGGGCTCACGGGGCCCAGAACCCACAGGCACCAGGTGAGGTAAGAGGGTAGGAGCCTCCCTTGGGAGTTTCTCACGCGACCCCAGGACGCGTTGTGGTGTCTGACAAGCTCCTTGTGTTGGAGCTGTTCTTCATCATGTCCAAGTCAGAGCAGTGTTGGCGGTGAGCATCCTCCCCACCCAGTACTCACCCCAGGCCACTGTCCCCGGGCGTCATGTCCTTCCAGTCTCTCGAGCACACGGAGCCCGCACCCTGAGTGCTGCCCTCTCCCTCCTCCGCCTGGCAGCCGGTTGTACAGGTGTTCAGGGGTGTCGGCTCTGCAGTGTTAAAAATAAAACCAGGCTTTCTGTTCTGGGATGTCTCATTATTGTGCGTACAGATGAGTCCTGCTGCAGTTTGTCGACACTTGCGCAACAAGCTCCAATCAGCATTTGGGCTGGACCTTCGTGCAGCGGAGCAGACGCGGGGCAGATGCCTTCTCAGAATGTTTCCCTCGGCCGCAGCCTCCCTGGGGGGTGTGGGGAGCCCCAGGTAGGCATGAGAGAAGCACAGCAAAGTGAGGAGAGCCTCCTGGTAGAGGGCAGTGCCCAGGCGGTGGTGGCAGAAGCGAGGCGGGGGTTGCTGAGGGCACCCGCCAAGGTAAGGTCGAGGTGTGGAGGGAGGATTTGGGAACTTCCCACGGCAGCTTCCTGGCCTGGTGAAATGTTCCCACCGGAAAGTGCGGAGCTCTGGTTTGCAGTAACAATCACCGTGCCTGGCGTGCGGACTGTGCCTTCTCCTATATTGTACTCGTGATGTCAGAAGTTGTCGTTCTGGGCCGTGAAGCAAACCTCTCAGGGTTCAGCCACGTCAAAGCAGGAAGGGAGGAAGAGCTCAGATCCTCAGGACAGGGAGGAAGACCCCGGCGGCTGGCACCCAGCTCCTCGCCCCGCGCTGTCCTTACCCCCTAGCGCACTCCTGAGAGTCACAGGCAGTCGCAGGGGCTGAGTTAGAGAGCTGGACCCCCAAACAGGGCACAGAGGCTCCATGGAAACTTCTTCACGTCCCTGTTAGCCCCTTATTGGGACATCGGCGCCATGTGGGCAAAGACGCCTTCTGTCTGCTTCGTGCTCTATCCCCAGGGCCTCGAACGAGGCCCAAACACAGAAGCACTCAGTATTTGTTGAAAAAATGAATGACTCTGACATTCTTCTAGCAATTTCTCTTGCTCCTGCACATGGGCCCTCAAGGCCCCAGCTGTTGTCTGCTCCGGAGTCTCCCCTGCTCACGGTAACTCTCTCCTCTCGTTAACATTTCCGCCACTCTGAGTCCTCCCTCCACTCCCTTTCCAACATAGTCAGCATAATCCCACCAAGGTCAAAATTTGCTCAAAGAAAAAATATATGTGTATAGATGTATAGCTCTTCTTCTCCTTCGTACGCCCTCCCCGCCATTTCAAACTTTTATCTGGAAAATGTCCAAACATACAAGAAACTAGAAATGTCAGGATAATGACCCCCCCATATACTTACACACTCATCACCCAGTTTCAATAATTATCGACATTTTGCCAATCTCGTTTTCTCTCTCTCCTCTGATCTTTTTTCCTTGTCCGGCGTATTTTAATCCTGTAACTTTCTAAGTGGAATTAGAAGCCTTTCTTACCTTCATCAAGACTATTAGCTCGTGACCCCTAAAGGACAGGGGCACAGCCTTGCTCCCACGTGCTTTGCTCCACCTGTCGTGTCAGGCTACTTGTGGCGGAGAGCTGTTTGAATGACGCAGTTCTCGGTGCATTCAGTGCTGCTATTTAAAAGCCATCTGGGCTCACTTTCGTGGAGTTATAGAGTCCATATTTTTCCTCCTGTCCCTTTGCCATTCTTGGGTTGAAAATCAGAGTCGCCCAATCCCTGCCCCCTCCACCCCGCCCCACGGTGCCACGTATTTTCCTTCCTTTCTTTTTTTCTAACCACACCCTGAGGCATTTCACCAGCAACTATTTATTATCTAACCGCGTTTCACCAGCCCAGGAGACATTCTGAAAATGGACAATGGTAATGATATAGCTTATGCAGACCACTTCTCTCTAAGATCGTTGTGTGCAAAGACAGGCAGATCCACCAGGCTGTGTCAGGAAAAGTCTGTGTCTCCTTTGCTTCTGGAGGGACAGGACTTTAGAGCCTCTAGCACGTCTGCCCACTGGGTCTGCAGTGTATGTACAAAATTGACAGTTATTCCCTGCGTCGGAAATTTAAATTGTTA
>RJWJ010021524.1:0-27803 GCA_004363605.1 Indri indri
GACCTAGTGCCTACCCTGTCTGAGCACAGGCCAGCTTTAAAGTAATCTTCCCTTCATGTGCTCCACTTCCCTGTTGGACTTGAGAACAGCTGAGTTACTTTCAGCTGAGGAGACTGCTGTGGGAAGGTGGCAGTTGACCAGTAATATTTGGATATTTGGGGATGGGTGGAAGGGCCTTCTCAGTGGAGAAAAGTGAAGAAGTGAGAATGTAAAAGCAAGAATACTTTTAGCATGTAAGGGGAACAAGGCGCAGTTAAAGTTTGGCTGATGTGCCTGAATTATTTCTAGTTATACAGAGAGAAACAAATACATACATGTTGAGATCATGCATATTAATGCATTTAGGTAAATCATGGGATCATGCATGTATGTGGAGGTGCTTTAAATGTTTAAGATACTTTGTATAGGGTATTATTAATATTTCACGGACCTAAATTAAAGAATTTAACTTCCATGTCTGAAGACTGGAAGAGGAAAAAGAAGTAACATGTATTAAGAAATTGTGTGTGTGGCTCTCTCCTAGATACTTAACTATTTGATCTCCTTCAATACACCAACATCTCTCTGAAATATTATTTTCCTCAGTATGAAACCAAAACTAGTAGACATTAAGATATTTGCCCAAAGTCACATGACAGCTGTAAAGGAGGAAAGATTTCTTTTTCACTTGTTTTGCATGGTTCCTTCTTCCCTCTCCCAAACTGCCAAATAAACACATCTCTGGAGCCACCAGAATTCCAGTTTTTCATTGTCAGTGGCACTTCTTAGGAAGGAGGAATTGCTGGCTTTTTTACTTTCTTCCTCAGAACTTTTAGTTTGATGATCTCTCATGCTCTGTTAGCTTGCCTGTGTATTATGTAGCAACGCTGTGGAAAATGAGGCTTAGAAAGGGAGAGCAAGCTGTCCAACATTAGCCGGCCTGTGTAACCAGATGTTCCCCAAGCAGAGCAATTCGGAGGCATATTTCTGACTCACACAGTTAACAGCTTAGAGTTAGGCTCCTCTCAAGGACAAATGGACATTGGCCTCCAGGCTTTGGATTTTTCCAGAGGGAAGAAACAGATCTACAGTGGTGCTCTGTTGGACTTCAGAATTGTTAAATCTAAAAAGCCAGCATTGTGTAGGTTGATGCATATGAAGTTGCCAATATTTTTCCTTGTTTGACCTACAAAAGTGGCAAATTGATAATCTAATAGAAGTATTCCTGATGTGTTCTAAGGAGTTTTCTGGTCTGCACCTGGCTCTGCTTTCTAGATGACAACATAACTATTTCTTACAAAATTTCCTGCACTTTAAAGAGCTTCAAGCATACAAAACAAAAGCAACATTGACTATTACACTTAAACATGCTCAAAGCAATTTTCATCCAGCATCTTATTTTATCCTCATAATCCTGTGTAATGAAGACACACAAAAAATGCTATGCGTTTCCAACTCGTAAAAGTCAGAGATGAACCTCTTATGTTAGGCCATTTGTTCTATCTCTAGAAGGATTTTGTGAATTCACTCTCTAAAAAAAACCAATCAACCAACCAACCAAACTGTCCTAACTGATCAAGGATGGCATGAAAGCAGCTCTCCAGTCCTCGTCTCCAATATAATTTCCTCCCACTGCTAATGACTGTAAGCCACTATCCCGTGAATAAACCCATTTAGGTCTCCTAACGCCAGCTGCAAGGAGGAAATTAAAGCAAATGGAAAGCCAGGCGCTGCAGCAGTTCCAGTGTGGGTACCAGGATCCAAGAGACACTCATACATTAACCAAACAGCAGCACTTTCAAACCTAGCGGGAACCAGTGGCTCCCTGCTGAGGAACAGAAATTAACTTTGTGAGCAGATAATTCGTCTTTAGATGGTTGTCATATTCAGAAAAGCTCTCTGGGCAGGGTGGTGGGAAAAGAGAGAGCAAAGCTCCTGACAACACAGCCACACATAAAACAAAAGCTTATCAGGGAGCCAGGTGGCACTGAAGATTGATGTTCTATCCTGCTACCTCTGGGACACGAGCTTGAAACGTAGCAGAAGCTGTGGTGCCATTTGCCTCCAATGGCTGCTGGAAAAAACTAAGACTGCACAAGCAATGGTTGTAGATTTAACTCAACTGGAAAGGAACAATCACACAAGTGGAATAAGGTTTTTGAAAAACAAATTGGTGCCACTGGGTGTGGTTTTGCAAAGTTTGGGGGGAGGGGATTAGAGTCAAGTACCCAGAGGGTGCCAAAGATGGCAACAAAGAGACCCACTGGAGTGGATGGAGGGCTGTCAAAAAATAAGCTCTTGGAATTTGAAATGCATCTTGGGGTTGGATAGTAACTTGCAACAAGATGCCACTTGCTGTTCAAAACACATGCAGTATAAGTGGTGCCTAAGACTGTGACATTATTTTGACCAATTTGAAATTAATTTAATACCACAGGGTTTGGACTAACTGCCATGGATAAAAGTAGAGGAAAACTCCCTGATGTTTGTGAACTGAACGGAACACCATTCAACCTCAGAATCAACATTTCATGAGCAATGCCAGGTCCCTACCTTCAAGGAGTTTCCAATATGTGTGATTCCAAAAGGCACTCAGAATGCTTTCTTAGGAGCCATTTGGCAAATAAAATTATGGCTGTTTAGTCCTGGGGCATTAAGACAATCATCCAGGTAGATCAAATGGAGGTATTATTTTTTAAAAGTGTTCTATTTCTCCACTGTATTCCTGGCTTTAGATAAGAAGGAACTTGAATCAAGAGGCATCAAGAAGCCTGGAGACACAGAGTGAGAGCATCTGGATTTCATAAAAGCTATATTAATGGACCATTGCCCTAGCAATTTCAATTCATAGCTATCTTTATGAATGTGAATGATATCTATTAGGTGCCACAGTCTAAAAGGTATGGCAGACGATAAAAGTCATGCATTTATCCATTCATGAGACTTTGAGTACTCACTACCTGTTAGATACTCCACTAGGGAGCTGCACATGCAGTGAGAAGATGATCTTTCTATACTCAAGCATTCACAGACTGTGGATGACAGAGAAGTAAACAAGCAATGACAAAAGAGGTGACATCACACTGTTAGTAAACGGCAGTGCCAAGCATCAGACCTAGGCAAGGTACCCCAGGTGCTTAACCATTATGCTGCTTCCTCATGACTCATTAAAGCATCACACATGTATCTTATTTACAATTGCACGAATAACTTCAATCTGTTTAGGACTTATCTTCTTTTTATATGCGTTACTTATTTAATCCCCCTTTGGTGCTGTAAAGGTCACGTTAGTGTTAGTTCCATTTTGTCGATAGGAAACTAAGGCTTGAGGAAGTCAGGCTTCCTGTGAAAGGTCATTCAGCCAGTGAGAGGCAAGTCCAGGATCTAATCCCAAGTCTAATTCCAACGCCCATGCTTTCACAGGCCAGCTTCTTAAAATTAATATTCATATAGGGTTTTACCAAGTACTTTAACATGTTCCAGATCTTTTAATCTTCCTGATAATGCTGAGAGATAAAAATGTCTCAGATGACAGGTAAGGAAATCGAGGCTCAGGGTGTTGAGGGCCGGCATCTATCCACGTGGCTGATACAGCTAACAGCTCACGGCCAGGTTCCAGAATCTAAATCAATGCTTTTCTCCCACTGCATCTACATATGCAGATATCAAACCTGTAGATAATTACTACAGTTACGTAATTAATTGTTCACTAACGTTCTTGAGTGCAAAGGGGAATGCAGGGTTAGCTACTCTGACTGGCAGACAGAACGCGGGGAGCTGACTTAACGTCCACTTTCCTATCAGTTGTTGCTTCCACCCTCTCCCCAAAGAGAAAGATACACACTATCACTACACATTCTGTTAGCAGGACTATTACATCATTATGTGGGCACTCACGGTGGAGAAAATGACTTTGGAGATTGGAAGGTTACAGGCTAAAATACGGATCTCAGGACCTAGAATGAAAGCCACGTATCTCCAAACGCAGTTGTGATTCTATCTTAAGAGTCGAAATAATCAATCCTGCCTGCCTGATAAATGGAAGACGTGTGGGCATGGGTGTTTGTATATCGTTGTGTATCTTATTAGAAGAAATCTTCTAGGGTACCTGCTGCAGTACAGAGGAACAGCAGAAATTCACAGGTGGAACTAAGTTGGTTTTCTGGTTTAGATTATTAGATTATTCCAGAAGGTTGGCTCAGGAGAGTTGAAAGAGGAGTACAAAGTTATAGAGATACCATCTATTGAATGCCTGGGATGAGCTGAACATGAGAAACAACTCACTGCTCCTTACCGGTAAAAACAGCTGATGTGGAATGCTTGGGAACAGGGCAGCCATGATAATAGCACAGTCAGCTAGAGGGCAGCACTGTGTCATCTACTTGCAGCAAACGAGAAGGACATGGAGACAATAGAGAACCATAAGAAGTAGGGATAATACACTGCACACATCTCTAGATCGCAAGGCGTCTTCCTTCCTTAATTAACGCCAACAGGCAAGTTCTTTTTTGTTGTTTAATTAGTTTCTAGGGAGCAAAGGAAAGGGATGGCGAGGGGGATACACCCGAGCAGAAGAAATGGCTGAGAGGGACTATTTGAAGGTAGGGGTGGGGTGGGAGTTAAGAGGGCTCGAAAGTTTAAAGTGCCTCGGGGTCCCACACAGCCTCTCAGTTTTGCTGATAGCTGCGCTTGTGTTTTAAAAATAAAATATCTGCTGAGTGGATTAAAGGAGTGAATTGAATTCCCGAGGCTCCGATTACTTTTCCCTTTGCCAGTTTTTATCAGCAATAATCAGTAAGACTGTCAGATCTGATGTAAGCTTCTTTCCTCGCACACTCTTTTTAGCTTCACAGCATGTGAAGCACAGAATTAAAATGTGTGTGTGCACACGTGTATGTGCTTTTGCACAGGTGAGCCCAGTTGAGGAGAATGCTAAGGAAAATTCCCTAGGAACTAGGAGACCAATGAGAGGCAGCAAGCTCATGCAAGGGGAACGCCATCCTCAGAATTCAAAGGCACTGCCCTCCATCAGCCCCTGGAGTCTGTCATTCGGACTGGCTCTACCCCGGCTTCACCCTGACAAACAGGAGGCTGGACAGCTAGAGTCTGGAGAGGCAAGTGTGAAACAACACCGCTGATGTGTCATTACGAGGCCTCTCCCCGCAGCCAAATGGGATGGACCTTTGGGCACACTGCTGTCCCCATGAGTGCTGATTCCTGGTGAGGCAGCTGCCTACCAGCTCCTGGATGAGGCTGTTTCCTGCACGGATCACAGCTTCTTGAAGGTTAAACACTCGACCTCTGAAGGCAAATGAAAACACAGCCTTGGAACCCTCCAGGGACTGGGAACTGCCAGAACCTTGTTCGTGAGTACCTTTGTGCCCACAGACAGGCCAGCAAAAAAATCCTCCTAAAAAGAGGGTATAGCACAAACATTCTTGGGTTTAATCTGGCCAGAAGAGGTGAGAAATGTCTCTAGAACAGGATCTCTGTGCCCCCAGAGATGAATATGAACAAGAGCACATGGGAAGGGCTTGATAAACACCTGCTGAGCTGTACCCAACTGAATCAGAATGTCTGGGCACCAGCAACACTTGTGAATGGTTTCCAGGTCCTCAGGTATGCCTAAGCCTGATGCTGAGCAACTTAGACATTAGGGCAAAGAAAGATTTTCTTTCTCCATAAGATAGCAGTGGTGATGGTCAAAACAATAGATGACAATATCAAAGCTGAGTGCAGTGGCACGTGCTGGTAGTCCCAACTACTCGGAGGCTGAGGTGGGGGTGGGAGGTATCGCTTGAGCTTGGGAGTTCAAGACCACAGCAAAGTGGATGGTAACAGAAGCCAGCTCGCTACATGAAGTAGGTGTTCCAGCTGGTGAATAAGTACACAGTTATCCTCAGTGTCATGCTAAAGAATGGCATTGTTCCAAAGAAGCCTGAGACTTTGATTACCTCAACCATGGTCAAATTGCATTTTAACTGGTACTTCTGTACCTTAGGCTACAGCCATTGCCATTTACTGGATTCTGAACATCAGGAGCAAAAAAACAGGTAATTGACTAAATCTAGCTTCCAGTAACTTCACCCGTCTCAGATTCCGCCAGGCTTTCAAGAAATAGCTGAGAGCAGAGATACCTGATTGTCTGTATATTTATTTGTTTATTGTTTTGGTTTGCGTTTTTCAGGAATCTTTGGTCCCTTGGTCATTGTGAGAGTACTTAATAAACTCACTACGTGTGAATTCATACTGGTCATGGATTTTAAGCAATATCAGATGTTGCTATTCCTTTCCTTTAGAAAGAACATTTTTATCAAATAAAATTCCCTAAGAGTTCTGCTTGCTCCCTGATCTCCATCTCAAAGACTGGAATCAGGAAAATGCTATGCTTATTTTTTAAAAAGGGAAAGAATGCATTTTACAAAGTATTGATTAAATTTCAATCATCTTTTGGGTTATGAACATTTAGAGAAGGAAATGTTAACTAAGAGCCATCATGTACTCATCTAGATGTTATGTTAATTTTTTCTTTTTTACATGATTAGTAGACTAAGTGGTCTATATGTCTTGAATTATCTTGAGGGCTGTCCTTGTGGTAAAAACATGGGATGGATGACGATTCATGGAGTCAAGTATTAGCAGGCATTTGAAAAGCTTTACTGAGAAAAGGTTGCTTAATGGATTATTTTCAACCTAAAGGGATATCCATAATAGAATACATTCCTTGGAAACAACCTGTACAACAATTTTATTGATACTTTGAATAAAGACATATAAAATTTATTAAACTTAATAGAACCAGAAAGTTGAGAATGTTCTATTATCAACTATGACAAAGTCAGGATTCAAGATTTTCCTATTGGCCAGGCTTGGTGGCTCACACCTATAATCCTAGCACTCTGGGAGGCTGAGGCGGAGGATGGTTTAAGCGTAGGAGTTAGAGACCAGCCTGAGCAAGAGCGAGACCCCATATCTACTAAAAAAAATAGAAAGAAATTAGCTGGACAACTAAAAGGACATAGAAAAAAATTAGCCGGGCATGGTGGCACATATCTGTAGTCCTAGCTACTTGGGAGGCCGAGGCAGGAGGATTGCTTGAGCCCAGGAGTTTGAGGTTGCTGTGAGCTAGGCTGATGTCATGGCACTCTAGCCTGGGCAACAGAGTGAGACTCTGCCTCAAAAAAATAAAAATAAAAAAAATAAAAATAAAAGATTTTCCTATTGATAAGCATGAGACCAAAATTATGAAATTTAAGAGCAACAAATGTTTTTCACCTGGATTTCAAATTACTGGCTTAGTCAAGATCATAAAAAAATAATACAAAGATATGGGGATTTTAATTTGCCAAAAATCAATCTGAGTTAGAAATTGGACCAGGTTCTTAGCAAAACAATGGCATCAACCAAAGACCCTGCCTGGATTAACAGCAGTATAATGTAGCATGATGACTCAACAGACAATCAAATCAACTGGAATTACCTGTTAGAAGTTTGTGTCACAATCCTGCTTAAAATCTTCCAATGTCTGTCTACTATGCTTAATACCTATATTTACTTGAGCCTTAAATAAGCTGGCTCAAGTGACTTCTTTTACTATATTTCCCACACAGGCTCTCTTTCTATTGATAAGACATGTGTCCACCAGAGTAGCCACCATTCACCATTTCCTCTGCCTGGAATGCAGTGCCACAGATCTTTATTCACTTCTTGGTTCTTTCGTATTGTTCAGGAACAGCTCAAATGGCACCATCTGAGAGGACTTCCCTCACCATTGATCAAAAATAAGCACCTCTCCCCAAATACTTTCTATCTTATTATCTTGTCTTATTTTCTTTATAACATTTTTGACTACCTGAGACTATTGTCTTATTTATGTTTCCTGGTTTACTTGACTTTTCCACTACTAGATTATAAGCTCTGTGAAATACGTGATCTTGCCTCTCTTATTGTCTGCTGTATTTACAGCATCTAGAATCGTGCCCCAAATAGAACAGTGGCTCTAGAAGTATTTGTTGAATAAAAAGTTAAACATTTGTGCTTGACAGATCATAGCAGACTGTGTTTAATTCTAGGTATATTATTTCGAGAGGGACACTGGATGTTATCCAGGAAAGAATAACCAGGATGGAGAAAATTCTAGAAACTCTCTCATCTGAGGAAGAGTTTAATAAGCTGGGAATATTCAATCTGAAGAATAGACATCTAACAGGAAACATGATAGCCATCTTGAAGAAAAGAAAGCACACCTGCTTTGCCAATATTCCAGATGGTAAAACTAGAAGGAATGGGGTAATTTACAGAGAAACAGATTTTTGGTTCAATTATAAGGAAGAACTTTGTTAAAAAAAAAAAAAAAAAAAAAGGAAAGGGGGCCAGTGGCCTGCCCTTTGGAGGGGTAAGCTTCCTGCTAAGGTTTGTAGTCAGCAGGGGCTGGATGGCCATCTGTCAGGGGTGACGTAAAAATGGATTCTCACATGGGTGAGTGTGTCGGGGGGAAAGGGTGGGTAACCTAGATAACCTTTAAGCCCTCTCATTTCTAAACATGATTCTATAAGTCTGCTCATATACAAATGCAATCTTTCCCAAAGAGCATTCCTTGGAACATTAGGTCCCTGGGATACTGCAGTAAAAAAAATTCATTTGGGCAATACTATACACTGTACCCCCTTCTGTGATATGCTACTGTAAAGAAACCTATTTTAACATTTAAGCAATTTTTTCCAAAACCTATTTTAACCTTGGAACCAGCTTTTACCCAGTACCTATTAACATCCCACAGAGCTGGATCCCATGGAACACATTTTAGGAAATGTTAGCCTACGCTCTGGGAAGAGTATTCTTTTCTCCTTAGAATGCCCTAAAGTGCAAAACTGCTAGAATTTCTACTTCTACATTCTGGTCAGCGACAAAGCTTTAGGCTAAAAACTTGGAGGATATATAATACCCAAATAAAACTTGGAGGATATATAATACCCAGAGAAAATGTTTCAATTTTCTGCAACTTTATAAAGATAAATAATCTAAATATCACAGGAATTGGCAGTGTTCTGTTGGTTTAGAAGAACACAAACAGCTCAAAGAAATTGACATTCTATTGAGCATATTTACATTAAGAGTTGTTTCTTTGAACATTATGCCCATGAATAACTCACATACACTTAGTTGCAAGATACTGAAAACATTAATATTTCATATGCTGAAATGCTTAGAGATGACCATTCAGAGTTTATTGTTAAAGCTGACCAAGAGAAAGAAAATACGATGTGATTTTTAGAAGAAACCCTTTTCCTTTAATTTTTATTAATTTGGTAAGAATGCAAACAATTGGATTGATTCATTTGGTCAATAAATACTTGAGTTCCTACTATGTGTAAGGCATGAGAGATGCAATGCTGAGCAAATAGACACTATCCCTGCTTTCAGGAAGCTCATTATTCAGGGAAGGAGGCAGACAATTAAATAAGCCATTATAATAAATCATGATAAGAACAGTGGAGGTGGCTTATATTGGCTTGCAACAGTAGATTGTTAAATTTTTAGGACTTTCACAAGCCACTTATTAGACAGTCATCATTAAAAACTATATTATATAAATGTATAATGAATTTTATTAAAAACAATCATAATAACTCTAAACTTACAAATTCTCAGTTATTTAATATTTTACTTCAATGCTCTTGAGGTTATTTACATCTATTATATTTGCATAATGCAAATTCTACATAATGGCATGGTACTGTGCATTTCTTCCCAAGACTACATTCAGCACCATGTTGGTAGCTTAAAATTGGCCATGCTGGGAGTATTTACACCATTGAAATTGGAAAATGCAACAAATCCAGCTTTATTTATTGGTTTTCCCCCACTCTGTTTTTTCCAGGGAGTTGGCTGCTAAACATTTACCAGAACACTATTGGATTAGAACCATTTTCAAGTCCCAAGGCTTCAGGTTAACACAGATGAGACCTTTATTAAAAGCTACCAAACAAGGTTTTTGTATCCTGGTATTCTTGGCTTCAGAAAGGCTCTCCTATAACAAAAACATATTTGCTTTTGCTTAAACATATTTTCATTCAATAAATGTATATTTACCCATCTACCATGTGTAAGGCTCTGACACAGATGTAGAATTGAATTAGAAATGGTCCCTGATCTCAGAAAATTTATAGTCTCATTGAGAAGTTAAGATGTGAAAAGGTAAAAAATAATAAAATGGTAAATTGTAACTTTTAAATGATGACCCAGGCACCATATGATATTATTAGACTTCAGAAAACAAGAACATTTCAGCTCCCAGAGAAGGGGTGAGATGTATTTACAGGTAAGATCTGACAGTTTGGGTAGGAAGGAAGAGTTGCGGAAGCATGAGGGGTAAAGAAAATGCTACAAATGCTTTAGGGGACAGTGACCAGACCAACTAGAAGGAGGTCTGGTCTGTGTTATACAGAATATACCAGTCTATATAAGATACAATTACCTCCCACAGCTGTCTCTTATGAGAAATGTTTACATTAGTGTTAAAGATACTGAAACTGGGAAAGTTTCAATATGATTTCCCTTGAGTTGTATCAAATCCTTGGCAAATTTCAAATCTTCACATGGGAACACTTAGATGGGAGGGAGATCAGCTGTAATACCTGTCACCCCCACTGACTGCAAGGATTAATGTAAAACCTATCACAGACCCTGTGGACATCTTCCCTTTCTCCCACATGTTCTTCCTGAAGCTGTGTAGTCAGGGCCATGTCTCATTTCTTCCCTCTGCTAGGTGGTGTGATGCTAAGATTCCAAAGTAGAATCACATTCATAGGCACATTTGCAGGTGCCTGAGGGCTTGTGGTTCTGCCCCCAAATCCGTGAGTTCCAAGATACTCTGGTATAGTTGTGGGGAATTAGAAGCGAATCCTAATCTTCTACTCCTCTAGAAAAACTGTCCTTGCTGCTGCTAATGAAACTTATTAGGAAAAAAGCTATGTTGACATAGTACTTCACCGTGAATAAATCTTATTCTTCAAAATTATTCCATTTATTCTATTGCACAGTAGGATAACTATGGCTAACAATAAGGTACTGGATATTACAAAATAGCCAGAAGAGAGGCTTTTGAATGTTCTCACCACAGAGAAATGATAAACGCATGGGTGATGGGTATGCTAACTATCCTGATTTAATCATTACACAACATGTACATGTATACAAACAGTAAAATCGTACCCCATAAGTACGTACAATTACAATGTGTCAATTTAAAAGAAGTCTATAGAATGTTAAAAAAAAAAAAAAAGGAAAATAAATTGTCTCATTTAGCTTTCTAACAGAGGCATGACAAGTGCTCTTACCACGAACTTTATGAATAAATATAAAAGTGATGAGACCCATTTAAGACAACATTGGGATGATATGGGTCTCAATGCTAGCTCAAAATCCAGCAATCTTGCCGCTATACCAGGAGTTGGCAAACTATGGCTGATGGGCCAAATCTGACCTGCCACTTACTTTTGCAATTAAAGTTAATTAAATTAAAATGTACTGGAACACAGCCACATGTATTCATTTACGTATTTGTCTAGAGCTACCTTCCTGCTACAAAGGCAGAGCTGAATAGTTTCAGCAGAGATTATATGATGAAATAATATTTCACCACAAAGATGAAAATATTTACCATCTGGCCCCTTACAGAAAAAGTTTGCTGACCCCTGAACTATATACCATTTTGCCTGTTGAATGGTCTTAAGTTCCCAGGAACAAAAGTATGTATTTTTTCAGTCCAGTGTACAGCTGAACAATCTGTATCTACTGAGTACCGGAAAGGGATTCTCTAAACCCAGAGTACCACCATGGGATCCATGCCACCTACACATCAAGCTCTGACTGTCTAATCCCAGAGCACCAACCATGACATGCATGCCACCAACACAAAACTCAGGGCAAAAAGGTGCTTGACTAACTTCAGATTGGCCTGTGATTTCTATCATTAGCATTTGAGGTTTGTAAGAAAATGAAGAAAAAGAACAGCCCAGAAAGGTAGAACTGCAGACTTAAAAGATTATATGAAAGCCTGAGGTAACGAAGCAAGTAGCTGACAGGACTAGAAATGGATTTTATGAGATTCTGGTCTCAGCTTGCTTCTTACATGGGCTTTTCTCAAATTTCTTTTCACTTTATCCTCTATTTCTTTGCTTGATTGAAGACCGACTTCAGAGATATAAAATAAGTGTGACATTTAACTTTTTTTTGCTATAGATCAAAAAGTTCCTCTGTGTGTGTGTGTGTGTGTGTGTGTGTGTGTGTGTACACAGGGGAGTGAGGAGTAAAGGGTAATTATCATAGAATTCATTGCAAAGCTTGCTGTTTCATTATAGTGAACAAATGCCTGCCTTTTATGTTCTTTTCAAACCCTATAAGACTGAAAAGTATAGCCAGTCAACCAGAGATACTTCATTTCCCCCCAAAAAAGCACTCCGATGCCACTGCAGCAAAGAACCAGATTATTGTGACTTGTGTTCATGATTATAAAATTAACCCATAATCCGTTACAGTAAGCAAAGATTCCTTTAATTCGCTTTATGCAACATGAAGTATGGAGTTTTATTTGCACCAAGGTCCAAACTGGTATCAAGAAAGATGGTCTATGTGTGAGTTGTATAGCGAAAAAAGAGAGAGAGAAAAAAATAATAAAGAAAGATGGGATTAGATGGCTGAGATGGAGACACCATGGCTGAGACACATGGCAGGAATTACACGGTGTAGAGTCAACATATGTGAACTGCTTCTGTCAGGAAGAAAGCCCACTAAGCCACAGGAAAGGGTTCCTGACTTCCTAAGAGAGCCAGACACAGGACTGTTGGGGATGGGTCTAACCCAGAGATATTTTCAGTCAGAACAATGGGCAGAGTCTGTATATACACACACATATATACACACACATACATACTCCTAAAACATATGCCTATCTAGTCAGAGTGGGCCTCCATGCATCTTAACAGTGTTGATCCACTCTATTTCACACAAAGAGAAAACACAAAAGCAATAAAACCAAGTTCCCATGATATAGAGGCCACTTATACATACAAATTTCAATTTTAAGATCTAAGTTTGGTTTTTAGGCTTAAGGCTTGAGTTAATCAAAGATTCTTTTAGATTAAAAAAATCCATATTTAATAGATCAAAATTCACTACAAAGTAGGAAATCTAGTGTGGTTTTAATGTGGACATGGATATTTTCAGGTAGTCTTTTACACAGGGCATAAAATGACCTTTTTATAGCCAGGAACGAGCTCCTGAAGGGGACTTTAAGTTTGGTGATAAAAAACGGAGCTGAATCTGAGGACAAGCATGGCGGCGAGGTGTGGCCGATGCCACGGAGAAGGAAAGTGCGCAGTGAGGACTCCACATGTTAAACTGGTAAGAATAAAGTGTGTGGCAGTGGTGACGAATCAGAGAAATCGAATTGGCTGGGCAAAAACGTAAAGGGGAGTATACATAGTCTGAGGTAATCGTTGGATTTAACGAGGGTGTAACCACAGGACATTGAGTCGTTTTCTTGTCAGGTAGTGAGGTGGTAGTGATTTACACCTATGTGATGAATTAGGTAGGAAAAATAACCTTTGTGTAGAGTATGAATGGGCCTAAAGGGAGAGAAGAGCTGCAGCAGAAAAGGCCTTGCCCACTATGGATACTATTAATATATCCCTATCTCAGCAAATGCCATCTTTCTTGTCAAGAAATCAAAAACCCTGGGCACCATCATAGACCCTGGCTTTCTACCCCTTACCAATCAGTGGCCACGTGATTCTACAGCCTAACACCCTTCACACCTGCAATGCGCTGAATGTTTATGCACCCCTCCCCCAAATGTGTATGTTGAAATCCTAACCCCCCAACGGGGTGCTATTAGGAAGCAGGGCCTTTGGGATGTGATTAGGTTATAAGGATGGAACCCTCATAAATGAGATTAGTGCCCTTATAAAAAAGACCCTAGAGAGATTCCTCATCCCTTCCACCAAGTGAGGCTTCAGCGGAAAGACAACTGTGAATCGGAAAGCAGGCCCTCACCAGACAACCTGCCACTGTTTTGATCCAGAACTTCCCAGCCTCCGGAACTGTGAGAAATAAGTTTCTGTTGTTTATAAGCCACCCAGTTTATGGGTACTTTGTTATAGCAGCTCAAACAGACTAAGACAATACCATTCTTCCATTTCCTACTGCCTTACTTCAGGATCTCATCTTAAGAAATCTTTTTTAGTGTGAAATATAACATATGATGAAGTTTATAATATGAATGTACTTCTTAATAAATAATCATCAGGGAATCATCCAATGGAACCACACACCTGATAAAGAAAACTTTCTAGTATCCTAAATGCTCCCCTGCCCAATCAAAACTTTCTCCCTTCCCACCTGTAACCTTTGTAATAATTCTTTCTTTGCTATTCTTTCAATTTTACCACCTAGATATGTATCCCTAAACTGTATAGCTTCATCTTGCCTATGAATAAAATCATATTTTACATATTCTTT
This sequence comes from Indri indri, assembly GCA_004363605.1. NCBI lineage: Eukaryota > Metazoa > Chordata > Mammalia > Primates > Indriidae > Indri > Indri indri. The sequence continues at coordinate 14,500 of RJWJ010021524.1, forward strand.
TGTGTCTTGTTTGTTTTAACATTATATTTGCTAGATTCATCCAGGGTATGTACAACATGCGGTTCATTCATTTTCATTCCTATATAGGATGCCACTACAGGTATATATGACAATGCATCTATTTCTGTCAATGACCTACGCCTCTATACTTCTGTTAATGCATTGTCCTCTATTTTGGAACATTCTCCCATCTTTCTAGATTCAACTTCAGCATCATCTCCTTTATGATATCTTTTAAAAATGACCTTCAATGTAGGATTGACCAATGTCTCCTGAGCTCCCCATGTACCATGCGCAAAAGTAGATCACGGCAGATACAACACTGATTTGTTAGTATGCCTGCTCCTCTCTAACGAACAATAAACTTGAGGGCAGGACTCAGCTTTTCTTCATATCTGTTGCTTCAGTGTCTTACACTGTGCTCTACGTTGAGTATACACACAGTATACTTGCCAGCTAAGTGCAAAGATGGTTAGACAACTTCCAAGTGTAATACTCAAAACTTCAAAGAAACAAACTGCATGTGATCTCTAGTAATGGACAGATTAAAAAGATGAACATAGTATATTGGTCTGAGGTCCATAAGCCTGGATTTTAATATTCCCCTAAAGCATTTGTCAAGGATTTGTCAAGACCCAAGGATTTGGGTCTTGGCACAAGTCCCCCACGGCTGATATCCTAACTCTCGATAGTATTCTTAAATGAGTACCAGCTCCAGTCTTCATTCTTTATTGACTGCCAACTCATACGACCACTTCCCTATTACTGGTAGACAAAGAGGCAAATGCTAAACAACCTTGCCAAGGAAAATACAGTGAAAATGAATTTATTAAGAGCATACCATTTTTCACCAGAGCACAATCTTCGAAGCAATACGCTACACTGTCATTATCTCATTACAGTAATTTCAAGATTTGCTCCTGTTAACTTATTAAAAAACATTTAAAATCATTTTCTTCTTTGCAAGCACAACAAACTATCTCATTACCCGAATAGGATCAGTGCCAAATGATATGGCAAGGGATGTGATAAAAGAAATGCACATATGCAGGAAAAAGAGTTCAGAGAAAGGCATGCACATGACAATATATGATACAAAAACCACTTCTTGCCAAAGAGGAAGTGATATTTCAAAATGTTGGCATTACGATGCCGCAACAGGGCTGAGCCACTATGCTTCTCAACCTTATTCTAAGTCCTTTAGAGGGAAAAAATATCTTGTTAATTGACTTAAAATTTTTCTTGCATAATAGCTAGGTAGAGCATAAAGTAACCTCTATCCATTCTATGTATGTGCTTCACATTATAAAACAATCCTATGTAAACATTTGGATGGAAACCTTTAAGTTAAAAACAAAAAAAAAATCATTTCAAATACATAGTCTAAAGCAGGGGTTGGAAACTACACCCTGCAAGCCACATCTAGCTGCCAAATTTCTTTGTAAAGAAAGTTTTATTGAATGCTCATTCATTTACCTATTGTCTATGGTTGCTTTTATACAATGATGGCATTGTCATTCAAACAGAGACCATATGACTCCCATAGTTGAAAATATTTACTATCTGGCTTTTTACAGAAAAAGTTTGCTGACCCCTGATGTACAGTCTTGCTACTCAGAGTAGGGTTCATGAACCTGCTGTACGAGCATTACCTGAGTGCTTGTTCAAAATGTAAAACATCAAGACTCAACCAGACTGGATCACAATATGTATTTTTAAAAGACCCCCTAGTAATGAACATGAATATTAAAATGTTAGAAGCACTGGTATAAAGAACAGTCTTAAAAAGAAATAAAACCTCCAAAAAAGGGGTGGGGTTATTACTAGACTCATAATATTTTATTATTAGACAATAAAAGAGAGGGCTGCTTGCAAACATTTTTATAAAGATGGAGAGAAAAAAGGAGGTAGATTGCAAATTATGGAAAGCATTAATATTGCATATGAAGGGGAGAAATTTCTAGCATCAATTTTTGCCCCTAGAGAATGTGGGATATGTGCAAACTAATTTGGCCCAGATGGCTAGTTTTTGTCATAAAAACACCATTACTGCTGAAAGCTGGTCTAGGCCCTATATCACTCTCCCTAGTACAAAAACAACAGTAAATAAGAAAGAAATTTGCTGATTTCAACCAAGTCCATTTGGTTGTCATATTCATTTCCTTTTTAAATACTCCATTTTCCCTGTGTAACAGGAAAATTGTTTTTCCAATAAGGCAAATGGGTTATGATTTGCTCCCTGAAAATAAACAAGTTATAAAATCCACTTTAAATCTCTATTTTATCATGTGTCATTTGTGCTCCATTTGTAACAGGCTATATGCTGTCATTGTGGGTTTACTTTATCCAACACTGTAAGGATCTGACAGAGGTGACAGCGTTTCCTCTTAAAGTCGCAAAGCCTGCTCTATGATTGTTTCTATGTGTGGTATCTTTAAGTTTTCCAAGTTTCTGTGTTGGAAAGTCCCACCATATCCAAATTAAACACCTCCAAAGAGAAAAGAATAATACATAAGGAAGCATAAGACACCTTTTTTGATCTTCCCTTCTAACCAATAGATAGTGAAATTTAGAATTGTGAAAACCACATTAGAATTAGAATCCTCACTGGAAAAACCGCTTCGTGAGGTAGCAAAAAGACGCCAGGCAATAATCTGAGAGAGAAAGTTGCTCCTTTGATAATAATTTTGAGTTACTCAGAGATGATTACCTTCTGCCCCCAAACAGGTCCTGCTTTGGGCATGCTGGATTTAGCAAGTAGAAAATACATTCAAGAAAAAGGAAAAGCTCTTTGTTTAAGAGCTTTCAGGTTGGACGATCTTTGATTTCAGAGATGAAAAGCTGACTTTTGTTCCAGAAAATTTATGCCTTTACCACTCCCTACTCTTCCAATTAAGTCTGACAAAGAAGCAATGTGGCTGCTACTCTGTGGTCTTTTTTGGAGCATCACAAAATGTTACAGCTAACAGGAAATTCTGAAGAGGTCCAATAGCCTCTGTTGAGAGATGAGAAAACTGAGGTCTGGAGAGATTAAGTTGCACTGCCCAAAGTCAAGTCAAAAGTTCATAGGAGACCACCAGGATGGACACTCCCAGAGGACAGTTCTTTTCTTTGAAATCCTTAGCATGGTGCCTGGCACACAGTAAGCATTCGGAAATTGTTTGTTCAACTGAATACAGATGCCTGAATTCTAGTCCAAAGTTTTTTCCATTGTGCTGTGCTTATTCATATTTAACAATGGATTAATCTCTCTTTTATCTTCCGAAAGAATCAGAAGTCACATTTCAAATTGTGCTTTTACACAGGTATAATTAAATCTTTAAAGGGTGGGATGGCAAAGAAATTAGAGGCTAGAGTGTAGCAGACATTTTACAACTTGCAGATGCCAGCGGCAGGCAGCTCCCACCCCACTCCGCCCCCACTTCCCCACAGTATAATGGAAATTATATTCCAGGGTGAATAATATAATTATCTAAATGAAACCAGGAAGGAAAAAAAAAAAAGCATACAACATAAAAGGATTAGCTGCTCAAGGACTTGCGGTTGGGGGAGGCAGGAGGATGGATCCAGGCTGACAATTTCATAAAGTAGCCATCAATTATTTAAATCATTGTGACTTTTCAGACAGCATTCCGGGGAGCAAGAAAAAAAAATACTATAAAATTTTGAAAACCATAAATTAGGAGAGAGATGCCTGTTACTTGGTTTTAGACTGAAATGTGTTCTGCCTTTAGAGAAAGGAGCAAAAGGAAAGGCAATGTCACCCCAAGCAGGAGGTGGCTTAAGATGTTACTTTTCTAGAAGTTCGGCAGAACAAAATATTATAGTACAAGTGTTGGTGCTATTAAAATCAAATATAAATAAACTACTCAGTATATCAAAGGTAACAGGTCTTAAATACTACTACAGGTGAATAGAAAGAATTAGGCCAGAAGGGGAGGGGCCTAGATTCACCAGACATCTAGCTCACCTTCTACAAGGCACTTAACATGTTGAACTTGACGCCAGTGATAAAATTTGATTAATTTCTAAGGTACCTTCTAGCCTTAAAATTCTATTGAAGTCTACTCTTTATATGACAGAGAATACCAATGCTAGCTGGGGAAAATTCATAATGTAGGTTGACCATACACGATCAGGCTTTTATTAAAAAGATTTATGACTTAGAATGCCCCATATACGTGAAGTTTGGTCACAACATTGCCTGTCTGCTATGTTATATTAATATTTACATCAAATAAGTAAACAAGCCTGTGCCGGTATATTTCAGACCCAATTCTTTTGGAAGTGGAATAATAAGGAAATAGAATTAAAATAAGCCTAACATTTTTGCTATTACTTGAAGTATTTGCATTTGCTAAGCTAGCACTAAAGCGATTGATTATTTCCACCAAGGCATAAGGTCTGCAATTGGGTTAGTACTCATGAGTGAATCCAGTCAATAGTTTGATAAGCCAGTTAGCTTGGTTTTCCCCGGATAAAGCTAGTTGAGAAAGAGTAAAAATAGCTTTCAATCCAGTTATTTATGATTTCTATAAAACTACTCCGTAAAAAAAACAGGTATCATAAATACGTAACGAATCACATAAATATCTAACTAATGCATTTTAGACAAATATATGAACCATACCAAGATTTTTAAAAAAATACACTTATCCAGGGACTAACTAAAAACATTCACCAACTAAACTATAACATAAATTATAATGTATCTCTGAATTATTTTTGTTTTTCACCAAGAGATTTTTCTCTTATTTACGTTCTACACATCAAAAAGCTTCTTCTGGTCACTTGGCTGCTTACAAATTTCTTGTCCTGCAGGCTGCTGGATAAAGTTCTTTCTGCACTTACGCTTTGGCCCTCTGCCTATACTCCTTCCACCCTATCAGTTTCTTTTCAAATGAGGAGGACTTGCTAATCTAATCAAGCCTCTGAGCTTGTGTTATTTTACCAATATGCAGGGTCGCTGCACATTCTAGGAATGTGTACATGGTACCATGTGTTCCATCTCCCAGGCAGTAATCACACTTCTCCCTTCTCTCTGTTTTGTCTTCCTCACCACTGACTGGTGCATAAGTCAGGCTCCAACTAGCCCAGTTGAACCAGCTCTCTAACACTCAAAAGTGTGCAAGCAGGGAGCAAGAGCCCTCTGAAAGGCCTCCTGGCCAAAGCCATCTCTTCCTAGGAGATTAACACAAAAACTCTTCTAGAAAGAGGAAAGCTTAGCTCCTGACGAAGCAAGATTTCATCATTTCCCATTTGGTGAGCTCCTTTGGGTTTAGCTCCCATTATAAGAAATACCCGGGGGAGGAACCACAAATCCCAGAATAAATTTACTTGTTGCTAGGTCCAAATGACTTGTTGAAAGAATTAAATTTGCTCTTTTGTCTTATTAATTAATTCCAGGTTTCAAGATACCTAAACCTCCTGAAGTCTTCTTTTTCCTTCTCATGGGCAAGAGCTGATTGTTCTCCTTGACATGGATTTTTCTCTCCTATTCGTTAAGATGGAAGAAGAAAAATCAGGTGTTAAGTTGTACAGGAGTCTGCTGCTGATGAGTTCCTATTGACTATCTTTTTTCAGACAGAAGACTTTTGTGGCCCCTGACTCATGGTCTTTTCTATAGCTGTAGCAGCATGTTTTCAGCAAGTTAGTTTAGTTTTGTGTGTGTGCATATGTGTGTGTATATGTAAAGAAAGAGAGTGTTTTTCCTGGAAAGAAATGGTAAGTATTATCTTTTTTACAGTAGAACCTAAGAGTAATTTAACTATTTTACTTTTGCCTTTTTCTTAGTGTAGATTCAACAGTTTACACATTATGCTCATACTTTATTAAAACATGTACTACTGTGATGTATTTGTTTATTTGCAAGTCTGCTCCTGCCACTACAACCCCATTGATTCCAACAACTTCGATACACAGGTTAAAACAAACAAAAAACACAACTGATGTGAAAGTGTATGTCCACACAAAAACTTACATGTAGATGTTTATAGCTTTATTCATAATCACTCTAAATGGAAGCGAGATGTCCTTCAATAGGTGAATGCATAAAAAAACTGTGTGCCTCCATATGATGGAATGTTATTCAGTGATTAAAAAAAATGAGCTACTGAGTTAGAAAAAGCCATGAAGGAATTTTATGCATATTGCTAAGTGTAAGAAGCCAGTCTGAGAAAGCTACACATGGTATGATTCCCATGATATTAATTTTGGAGAAGGCAAAACTATAGAGATCATAAAAAGGTCAGCGATTGCCAGAATCTTGGGGGGAGGGGGAAGTGTTGAATAGGTGACACACAGGGAATTTTCTAAGGTAGAAAAAGACATTCTGTGTGATACCTTACTATTAGACACATGGCATTTTGCATTTATGAAAACCCATAGAACTTTAAAGGACAAAGAGCGAACATTAATGTATAAAAATTTTTAAAAAATCATTTAGGATAACACAGGATGACAGCATAGAATGTATAATGGGACAAAACCATCTAACTGCACTGAAAATGTATAAAACAACCTCTCTGAAGGGGGTGGGGGAAAAGGTGCTGACCCAAGTAACTTTAAAAATGAGCACATTCTGTAAGACTAAAGGCAAAAGAGCACTGTATGCTAGTGGATAAAATTATCTCCACAAGGGTATGGGTTTACAATTCTGATACTGCTATACATGTACACTGGAATTGAACAATTCTAGATGTGTATACAAGAACTGATGTATACAATTAAGTAAATGACGGCACATGGTAGGAGCCAGGTTTCTCACTGTTAGAGAACACATTACATCGAAGCAAAAAGCGGAGGCTAGAATGACCCATGTAGCAATGGATTAGGGTTGGAGATATCAGTATGAACTCATTTGTGGCTTGATGCAGATACAGATAGTTACATATAGAAATATTCACAGATATGAATATATACAAGGGCTAGTATATATTGGTATATTTCCTTTTAATGTGAGGGGATCTTGATATTCAAGTAGCAAGAAGGATACCAAGTCCCCAGACCTTGGTTTCTAATACTATTCTCCAATAAAAGGGAATAGGGTCTTTAGAAAAAGGGCTGACCCTAGGACTGGGGCAGGAAATACACAAGATGAACCTAGAGCATCTTATAGTGCCAGAAAGTAAGGAAGTGCTTTAAAAAGAAAGTCAGAATAATGAGAGTATAGGAGTCGACTAAAGGAGCTCCTAATGGCCAAAGCTGGAACAATTCGAGTGACAAAGTAAATAAAGTAGTACTGGATCATAACCTAAAGAATAAAATAAAAATCCATGAGTCCATATGACATAAATAAATGATTGAATACATACAAAAATGGGAGGGAAAAGATAAATCTCTCATGTAGAAGTATTCCAAATAATTTAGAGATACTCCATCCTCAAGGAAGTAGAGCATTACTTCCTGCGCTTTGAGTGTGTGTGTTGTGTAAAGTGACTCCCTTCCAAAGAGTACACTATGGAAAGGGGAAAAAGCAACTTCATAGTGGAAAAGACCCAACAAACGCCGCCTCGGGCATGTAATCGAGGTTAACATCAACGACAACATGTATCCCTGATGTGACACGATGAAAGCATCACTTTACCGCCGCACTCTTCCTCCCCAAAACACATAATCCTAGTACAATCATTAGAAAAACATCAGACAAATCCAAATTGCAGGATGTTCTATAGCATACTTAACCAGTACTCCTTAATACTGTCAAGGTCATCAAGAAAAAAGGAAAAGTGAGAAAACTGTTACATCCGTGATAGCCATGCAGGGGTGGGGACCTGCGGCCTCAAGGCCATATGTAGGCCTCTAGATCTCCAAGTGCAGCCCCTCTACCGAATCCAAACTTCTTTTATTAAGAGGATTTGTTCTGTAAAATTTGGATTCAGCCAAAAGGCCACACTCAAGGACTCAGAAGGCCACATGTGGCCCCAAGGCCGCAGGTTCCCCACCTGGTAGAGATAAAACAACTAAATGTAATGTGGTATCCTGGATGTGATCCTGGAAGAAAAAGGGCATTTGGTAAAAAAACAAGGCAATATGAAGAAAGTATGGACTTCAGCTAATAATAATGTATTGATATTAGTTAATATTAACAAATACACCACACAAATATAGGAGTAAGATAGTAATAATAGGAAAACTAGGTGTGTGATATACGGAAACTTTCTGTACTACCTTTGCAACTTTTCTGCAAATATAAAACTTTTCTGAAATAAAAAGTTTATTACAAAACAAATATTTAATGCTACTTTCCTTGGCAAACAACATAGGTTCCCTTTTATACACCCTATCCCTAACCTGGTAAGCCAGAGGCTACACTTTAACATAGCTTTTGGCAATTTCCATTTTATTCCTTAAACAAATGAGTGCCTACTGTGTGTTGAAGATCTCTTTTGGCTCTAAAGCAAAATTTTGAAAGAATAAAAGAAGAGATTCTAGAGGCAAGAAATTAACTGACAATCCAGCCCTCCCTCTGCTCAGGCAGGCTGCTCACTCTGGTAAAACCCTGGAAGCTACGGGCAAACAGAGCAAGCAAGGTCACCAGAGCACTTCTGCAAGTGCCTGATAGGCAGCCTTGACCTTGAAATGACCAAGGGGACAACAAATTCAGAAATGCTCTGTGGAATAAAAGGAAGAAGCAATTAAATTCCTGCAGCTGCAATGGGGCAAAGAGAAGTAGTGCGTGTGCATTGAGGAGAGGTAGAGAATGGCTCTCATTTAAGTGCAGTTATCTGACTTTGACTTTGTAGCTATTTGCAAGTGAATACTCAGGGCATTCTGGACTCCACAGATATGACCATCCATCATGGGAATAGCTGTAACTATAGAGGGGGAAAAAAGAAGATAAAAATGAGGAAGAAAAAAAAAAGGGGAAACGAGAAGCCTAGATGGATCTTTTTTTCTCCTTAAAGGACTCTATTTTCTATATGCACAATCCAAAGAGGACATAATGACATAGATAACCTGTTAATGAGCTACCATGTGCTGCCTTTTCCCCAAAGCAGGACGTTAACTGACGGAGCTCCTGTGTGTCCAAAAAGGCAATCAATGAGAACTGTACGGCTTAATCTTTAAACAAATACGAACGTGCTGTAGCCAAATGGCTGCTCCTGAGGACACGGAGGTGACGACAAACCCATCCAGTCATGGCCTTTGAGGGCTCAGGAAGGACAATCTGAAGGAGATTAATGAATACAATATTTATCCCAGAAAGTTAGACTGTTAGGGTGGCTTGGCCCATTATGACGATCAATCAAAAGAATGACTTCAAATGCTGAACTCAGCAAAACGCTGGGGCTCACCAAACCTCAGGCAGCCATGAGGTCATTACCCAAAGCTTTAGTCTGGAGAGAAACTCATAGGAAACCACCTGTCTCCCCCTCCGAGCTGCATCCCTGCCTTTGCTGGTCTCTGCGAGCCCAGGCTTTCTGCCCTCTAATCCTGTCTGAGAACTGCCACAGCCCACTGTTCATAAAAGTGCATCTGTTTGAGTACATCCCTTCTCTGAAACCTTTCGCCATCCTGTCTCTCTTCCCACTTCAAAAGGAAACCGTGTGCTCAAAGTTTGAGACCTTCATGATAGAGTTTTATGCACCCCGTTGCCCTTACTTCTCACTCGTATTCTTTTCTTCATTCATCTGGACTGCTCCGTCTCATGAACACATGGTGGTCAGTTTGATCTTTTGTGTCCTTGCTTCAAATGTGTCCCCTGTTTGGGTTGCTTTCTCCTCTGCTTTCTCCATTTCTACACACCCTACAATGCTCCAGGACCCACTTCTTGCCTAAGTTCTGTCTTGAATTCTCCAGTCCTAATTGTCTTTCTCCTCAGTTCTTACATTGAAAAAATCTTCTAAATGAGCACATTCTTCTAAATGCTTAATTATAAACAGTCCTCTACTGTTCTCGGATGCATGGGTGGGAGAAATGCTGGTTCCCTAATTAACTGATTGCTACTAAATTTGTGAGAAGAAAGAATCTTGCTTTATATTTATTCTGTATCTCTACATCACCTTGTCTAGTGATAGCATGAAGCAGGTGTTTAATAAATAAATATTAATCGCTCAGTTGTATTAGAATTTCACCAGTGGAAATTACTCCTCTGTGTCACGTTACTCTTATTAAAGGAGATGTATCAGATTTTTACCAGCCCACCTTAGAGTGTCTAGGCTAAGATTAAGCACATGCAAGTTTTTGGGTAGGACAGGATCCTTGAAAAGCATGAAGAAAAACAGCTGCTTTATTTCAACAGTTAATCTTAAAAGGCCATTAAACTTCCAAGCCAAGATAGTCTTGTATCTCTCTCTTCATTTTCTCACTAGAACATCTCTAAACCAGAGCTGCAACATCCAGACAGGGCAAAAATTACTTAGGATAAGAACTTCGAAAATTCTCCAAGTATAGCAGTTCTCAGTCTACACTCATCTGGCTCCTACCGGTAATCTTGACCGATCAGCAATTGTGCTGCTCCCAAGAATGATAACTATCATTTGCTTGGGCTGTCGAGCCAGCCTTTTCTCTCTTCCTAGTATCTTTTAATGGGATGCTCTTCCTTTTCTCTAACATGTAAGGAAAAGAAATAAATCTGAAGATGCCTTTGTTAGCAAGTAATGTCAAATATATTTCAGGCAAAGGCAGCTCTCTTAAGATCTGAGTGACAGAGTGTTAATGTATTTGGGTCCCTGTCAGCAGATCTGTCATAAGTCATTACCTTCTCTCCTGCTTATCCACTAAGGAGTGGGCCGAGGCAAGATCAAAATGGACAGCAGCCAATCAACGTCTCAAAATGCTTACCCCAATGAGTCTTAGTTGTCTAGGAGACAAATAAGACGGCCATTGGTGGGCCTATCTTTACTCTTGATAGAAAGTAAACTCAGAGTCCTAGTTTAAAGCCCAGGGCTTAGCCCTATATTGATGTCATTCCGAAACAGCCTTGTGCTCACACAAGTTTCTTAGCTCCAAGAAAAGCTGGTAAACCAATGTCACTAACTGTAATTATTTTCTCATTCAGCAGTCCCTTGTGACTCCTCTACCCATGTGGATAAAGCCTTCCAGCTTGTTCTTTTAAAACTGACCTCATAAACCAGATGTAATAGATGAATTCTTTCAAAGTTGCATCTAAATTAAAATCAGTTCCAAATACATTATAAGGGATGATGGATTGTTGGAGAAAGTATTCGGAATAATGACTGACTTCAAAAAACAAAGATTTTTGACATCATTAAAGATCCTTATAAAACTTGTACAGTTGGTTGCAGATAATTTTCTACAGACAAAAGAAAAAATAATATTTGTTTTTAGCCCCTCTGATATTATTACAAAAGCCTAGCTGGCTCTACTACATAGAAGCTAGTTTAAATATAGTTAGATAATTTTTTTCTCCCATTGCTTTGCAGAAAGCTACTTATAGAAGTCTGGTTAACCAAGAAAAACCAGCTAGACAGAGAAGATCCTATTTCTTTTTCATTCAGAGATAAGACAATAAGTTAAAGATATTTATAAAAATTCAAGTTGATCATATATAATGGGCCTGTTCTGTCTATATATAAAAATCATCTCTCATTTCATAGCCTTCTTCATCAACAGTTATAAGGATAAGTTCCTTTGTAATATTATATCAATAAAAGCACTACTTATAGATTAATCACAAGCATGAGCTGGTCAATTTCTTCTTCCAGGACACTATTTAAAGGAAACATTTGGATGAGTACTTTCAGAAAATGAATACTCTTTTAAAGTAACTACTCTTTCACTTAATGTATCTCTCTGTATGTTCAGATTTTCTAAGTAAGATATTACAATCCTGTGAACAGCACTCTGGTAAGGTGCTCAGGGAATGACTGGGAATTCATCTCTGGGATGGCTGAAGAGGAATTCACATACAAGTTGGGGTATGCTATAAAGCAAATATAGGAAAGTTAAGCGCAGAATCTGGCTGGTGAGTATGTGGGTGTTCACTGGACAGTTTTTCCAGCTTTTATGTATGTTTAAAATATCTTTATGATAAACTGTTAGAAAGAAATATTACCAGATTCTTATACTGGTTTTCTAATCATGTATTAGATGATTAGAAACAAACTGTTGGAAAGGATTAGTGAAGGCTTTCATTTAATATAAAACACTTTCTATTTCTATAGGGTTTCTTTTTTTTTTTAAATTATAGCACCATTCCCTTAATGCTAATGGATTTTTCTGAATGGAACAACCATGTGGGCATGTAGACCAATAGTAATAACTGTTACGAAACATCCAGTATGTAAAGCACTTCATAAAGCCCTGCTGAACACATGATCCCATTGTACTTCTTACCCTAGTCTTCTGAAGTAGTTTCAGCAAGTATCATTCTCATAGATGAGGGAAGGAAAGCTCAGGGAAAGCAAGAGGCTTGGACTTGTCTAAGGTCATCAAGCTGATAATTACGAAGACCAAAATCATGTTTTACATGCTTTTCCCACCATATCACGATGAAACTTAGCAGTTCCATTACTTTCGAAAATGGCTATGATGAGTCACAACAAAAATTCTACAAAAATTAAAATGTATTAAACCAGTAATGGAATTAATAATACAAAGTAACACAACTTGATAAAATCATCTGCAAACACAGATGAATGTTAAAAGATCCCGAAAATCCCCATGAGTAACGAAAGATTTAATTTGCTCGATTGTCTTGAAAGTGAACAGGTGTGTTTTGAAAGCCACGGTGACAATCTAAACAATCAAACACGAGAACAAAGGCATCTTCTACTCCGTCTTCCTGGATAAAGTCTAACGTAGCCACAGGTAGTTGGTTATTTGAGGTCCGTTCTTGACATGAAGAGGTGAAACAACACTGTTACCGAATAAATGAGAGTAAAATTCAAAGAAAATCAAAACCACGAGAGGTGAGTTAGTCTTTCTTTAGGAATAGGTAAACACCGAAGAATCAGATTAGACCCCAAGGAATCTTGGTTCTAAGACTTATTTTAGCACCGTGAGACCATTAGCACTATCTTTCAGAGCTTACAGGGAGAAAAAAAATCAATTGATCAGCTCTCTTCTCAACTTAATGATTTTCATGATGACTTCCAGCAGACCTTAAATGGGACTAATCTATTTACGCTAATAAAAGCTGAATCTATTCTGTACCAGAGACTGGAACGGCAACAACTGGCCGTGATGCAAATGCTGCTCAAATGCAACATTCTTCATATTAACATAATTTGACATGATGAAAACAATATGCTACTGCTTCTGGCAGCACATCCTTGGGAAACCAGAAGACATTACTGGCAGTGCCTTGGCTTGGATAGGGAAATAATAGGTTTGAGCAT
>RJWJ010021525.1:0-27790 GCA_004363605.1 Indri indri
ATAAAAAAAAAAAAAGATACGTAAATGAAAATCAGCTTATAATTCAGGAACTTTACAAATACCTAGAACATAATCATTTTGTTTTCCCTGTACTTTCAAAGTTTTATCTAAAATATAATAGATTTGGATTACATTAAACTGTATACAGCTACATTTTACCCATGAAAAATTCTCCTAATAATTCCTGGGAAAAAATACTGTCTGTTGAAACTTCTATATTCTGCTAAGATAAATGAGTTTGGAGCAGAAAATCTTTCCCTTTAAAACAACTAGAAAAGCATATGTCTGTGCCTATATCTCTGTGTGTGCCTGGATACATATATATGCACATATATATGTATGTGTGTGTCTGTGTGTAGATAGATTTGAAGACATTGGAGAATTGCTGAGGCAACCAGGACTTCAGAAGCCAGGATCATGAAGGAGAGAAATTACAAAGAAATAAACAGAAATCGCAAGATTCACACTTAAAATTATTCCCACAGGGGAAAAGAAAAAGATCATAGGAGACAAAAATGGAGAAATCAGGAAGGAATGAAGAGTGAGAGTATCATTCTCTATCTTCATCCATCTCTTCCTCCTCCTATTGGCTTTTGTATGATGATCTTGTGATTCACTTAACTTCGTATGTATTAATTAAAGTTATCCTGAGCTTCAGGAAACTCTTTCTAACTGTCAATAATATATTTCCACCCGAGTGTCCAAAGCATTTCAGAATCATCCTGTCCAAAGCCACATTCATAATCTTTCTTCTGACTCCTGCGTTTCATCTGAAGCCCCAAATAATGCAAAGGTAGCGTCATTCACTGTCACCTGCCCCACAAAGTTCCACTCTGGGACACACTGATCACCACCCTCCTCCATACCTGTGAGGACAATCTGTCTGCTTAATGATATCTTTTTACTTTTGCTATTGGCTTATAAGTTTTTATTGATTCTTTAATAAAAGTAAAAATGTCTCTAATTTTTTTCTGAAATGTTTTTCCCCATACTAATTCTGTTCACATCTGTTCTCCTTTTAAGAAAATCAATTTCTTCATGTAAAATCCAATTGCTTTGTTCCATAGAAGCTGGGAGATACACCAGAAAGATCACACAAATATTGAAAGTCAAAGATAACTTAACGTTAATCCCACTCCTCTACTTTCCAATTATGTGATCTTGGGGAGGCATTTATCCACTAGAAAAATTGACACCTTCATCTATATCCAAGGAAATTACATCCTTTAGGATAGTTATAAATATTAAAGCCAACACAGAACATAAAACTTAAGTTGTTAAGATGTTTTTTATTTATTTAATGAGAAAATATTCACAATAAATACTAAAATAACTTGAGAACTCCCTAATGTGGACTTTTTTTGTGAAAATGTGCTGAAAACTGGTGAATATGTCATGCATTATCCTCATAGCAGCTTTTAAAGCTGGTAATACCGTTTACTCCCATTTTACATATGAAAAAGAAGTATCATGCAAGCATTAATCTGCCTGAAAAGAGTCCAGTCAGGATTTGAACCCAGGCACTCTGACTATTGGACTCTATTAGGCTGTTAAATGCAAACTTAAACATCCTTGATGGTTTTGAAATTTTCCTAAAACCTTCCTCTTCTCTCCTTTGCAGTTGGCTCTGATTTTAACAATTATGTTGCATGTTTTTCCTGCTTTGATACATTTTTTTGGAACTTAGATTTCATCTAAACCCTTCTACACCTCCTAATGGTAAAACCACTACCAATGCCATGAAATGCTACAACTGCTACTTTTCATTCAAGGCTTGTATCCCACTGCATTTCTAATGATGCCAATCTTCAGTTGACCAATAGTCTTGCCAGTTTCTTCCATATGGAAAGACTTTTCCCTAAGTCTTCAAAGGAACAAGGCAGGTAGTACTATTGTCATTTAAAAAAAATAAGTAGACCTTAAGAAGTATCTATTTAGCTTAATTCAGGTCTTCAAATGACCATTAAGTGTCAAAATGAAATGATTATACTTTGCGTAAGATAACGAGTTCATCATTGATTGCTCTTAGAAACAATTGATATGTGCAAATTTACTCAATTGAGTTTTTCCTCATTTTCTAAATATGACTCCCCTACCCACCACATCCTAGAATCTATACTTTTGTATTCATAGAAATAATTTCTTCCAGAAAAGTATCAAAAAAATTGAGAGAGACAATAGTAGTCCTACAGTAATGACTTTGAAGTCTTTTTATAATTCTTTTTTTTTTCATTATGGTAGTTTGATATAACACATGTAAATGTAAAATTGAGTTTGAATTTTATTTTTTAAAAAATCAAGCTTTTCTGATTGTGAGTTTCTTTTATATCACGATTCCCACTAATTCATCGAGAATATAAAAAGATAAAGGTTTCATGTATGCGTGAAGCAGAAAAATGTTTTTTGTTCTTTTTGGCTCAGGATAAATCTGCAGTAGAAATCATTAACTCTGTAATTCAAATGAGAAATTTAAGGACCCGAAATTAAGCTACTTACTAAGCCTTAAGGGCACATAATGAAAAGCAGTGTCTTTCTTCATGTTGTGCCGAGGAAGAACGATCCATAGGCAAAAAAAGAATATAAAGGTAGAAATTCTAACACTCCTTCCTAACTTTTTTTTTTTTTTTTGATACCTACATCCCCAGCTGTAGTGCTCCAAAGAAGAGCATCCTTGGTAAATCAAACTAAGAAGGATGATCTTAGCAGAAGTATCTGCATCACCTGATAATTTGCTTCAGTCTTCTACTAACAAAGAACAGGCACAGCATTTTGTGGCTCTGACTTAAACTGATTCTAGGTGTGAAATGATCACAAAGGCCAAGGACAGACGCAGACCACTGAGTGAAGCACACTGTGCTCAACATTTACTTCACAGGAACTGGCTGTAGGAAGAAAAGCTAAACCCACTCTATTCATCTGTGTCATATGATAAAATATTTTTCCAGTGATATATTGATAATCCTGGCAAGATTCTAACAAAAACAGGTTTTAGAGAATTTAACAGAATTTATTGTGTGCTTTTTAACTTAGAAATAGGTGAGCACGAAACTGGTAAATCCAGACACATGTCCACTGGGATCCTGGTAGCAAATGTTCATAGAAGCATATTTTCATCACCTACTGTTGAAATCTGTGCAGCAATAAGGCTGTCAACTGATAGGAAAAAAAAAACGATAGCTTGTTCTGTACTGGGAAAAAATAGCTGTTCATAACAAGTCCAAAATATTCACATAAAGTCTCTTGCTCTAAATTTAATCACTTGCTAGTATAATAAAATCATCATCACCCTTATTTACAGTTACTACCCTAGAGAGCAGAATACACATGATCTGTCTTACTTGGACACAATTCAACCCACATTTAGTTCTAGAAAATTAGGTTTTGACACTGTTCCTCAGATAAGAAAGTCTTCCTCCAGTACTAAATCATCTTCTTAGGAAGCCCACTAAAATAAAACCATCAAAGTCCACTGTGAACAGACATTTCAAAATACACTCAGCTCTTGCCAGGAGTTTTAATAAAAATCTATGGGTCTATTCTTTATCTATTAGTGGACCAAACAGATTCATTCATTAGATTAATAACTGATGC
This sequence comes from Indri indri, assembly GCA_004363605.1. Classification (NCBI taxonomy): domain Eukaryota; kingdom Metazoa; phylum Chordata; class Mammalia; order Primates; family Indriidae; genus Indri; species Indri indri. The sequence continues at coordinate 3,592 of RJWJ010021525.1, forward strand.
TCCAAAAAGCACAAGGAGTGTGACCCTGGAAAAATGAAGATAGCAGATAATAGTTTGAGAATGGAGGTGGAAGAGTGGGTGTTGTGAGGAGCACATGGGAAGGAGTTGACAGGAAGGAAGCAGGACATTCTCCCATCCGGGAGAGCGGACAGGAACGGGGGGAGGTCAGAGGGGAACGAGAGCTAGGGTCAGCCTTTGCTAAACAGTTTTTGATCAGACATACCGAAGGAAATCTATGTAAAACTACTGATTCTAAGGCCCAACCCCATATCTAGTGTTGATTATATCATTATTTTAAACTCATAATTATGCTCATTTATGGATTTGGGAACCACTGAATTGAGGAGTTCATGTATTACTTTGTCCACTATATACGCATGGGAATCTATTCATTGGAATGAAATGAAATTGGCGGCACATTTCTGCAGTGATTGCTTTAGAAGACTATCCAAACTTAAAGAGCAGAAAGGAGTGTAAGAGAAAAATAACGAAGAAAGGTACCAAGACTATATTAAGGAAAAGAAAGAAATGAGAAGCGGAAGAAGCTGGGTCTTTCAGGAGCAAACATGTTGAGAATTTAAATTAAAAATTAAATACCTTTGTTTCTCAGTTAGAAATTTTACCTCATTTATAATTCATATCTAAACACAGTGTCAAAACATCAAAAAAGCTATAATGCAGAGGTTCTATATTTTTGAAAGCAAGTTTCAGATTTTGCTTGCTGTGTCAAAGTGTTAGAAGAAAATAATTAAGGTGATATAACGGATTTAATTTTGGTAGTGGGGCAGGATAGGGACTCACTCCACAGACAAAACCATTGGGCATTATGAAATATGTGACTCCAAGAATACTCTTCCTAGAGACAAATGCCCAGATATCACTTCCCATTAGCAGAGAAGGTGAGTGTTATTTTCCAAGACGCAGAGACAGAAGACCAGCGAGTCACTGGCACAGCAGAGTCTGAAGAAATTAGGAGAATTACAGAGACCAAAAGAAAAGGCAGAAGGTCAGGATCGACAGGGAAGTTGCAACCAAGGCGGCAGCAAAATTTCCAGGAAGAGCATGTGTGTATTGAGACTGTACAGAAATAAAGCTCCTTGCTAGACCAGGAAACCTAAGGCTTATTCTGGGGTTAGATAACCAGGAAAAACCCAGTTTCATAAGGCAGATATAAAAAGCAACACAATACAAAATCACAAAATGACAGCTCAGTGATGACTGACACAAAGAAACAGAATATATATCCTTAGCGTCATGCTCTGAGTACACCATTTAAAAGAAAACAACGTAATTGCCTGACCAGATCCATTAGTACTTTAACGCACTGCTTATGAGATGGTGATGAATATCATTTAAATTGCCAACACAGGCTAGAATCATCTACATTAGAATAATCACTAAGGTTTTTAAATCTAAGGCTGAATGCCTTATTTGGATGGCATCTTTACTTGTTTATCTCTCTTTTACAGACAAGAAAATTGAGTCTTACATAGATACAGCAATTTGTCTTATTTCACAGTGCCAAGAAGTGTCAGAGCTTGAGTCTAAACTGAGGTATTTTCCTCAGTGCTGTGCCACAGTGCTTAACCTCTGCAGCATTGCCTGGAAACAAACCATACCCAAGAAAATTCAAACCAAGATTTTATTAAATGTAGATAAAATGGGAATGGGCTTTGCATCTAGCAAATTTCATGACACAGTAGAACTGTTGCACAAAACAACTAAAAACTTTGTGAAGATGATCATGTAAACCAAGAATAAGACAATGCAAGGAAAGGCACTGAAGACCAGTAACGAAGATTACTTCTTGTGTGGAGATGTCACCAAATCATTGTCAGTAAATCCTGAGTTACAGAGAAACATTCTTGTGCAATATAAACTGTAAGCTGTTATACTTGTTGCTAAATTAATTATATAAAAAATCTTTTATTTGAATCTTAATTGGATTATTTTCCCCACTAAGATTTTATTAAAGAACTGAGGAGCCAGACTCACTTTACAGCAGCTTGACAAGATAGACCCTTCAGAGGAACTTACCGGTCAGTGTCTACACAGTCAAGAGTTACATAACTTTTGCAAAGTGAAGATGGCTCCTCAGTTAAAAATTATCACATAACTCTTCATAAAAGCCTAATGTGTAAGTGACAGGATGAATTTAAAGTGTATTCTTGAGTGACCTAAAGCATATTGGTTTGTTAATGTCTTTATAAACATATTGATATTTTAATTACATGTTGACTTCAAGATTCCATCTCTTGTTACATTACTTAAATACAATTGCACCGGATATATGGTAAATTTAAATTTCTACGTAAAGTATGTTATATTCCTTAAACATAATTACACCTGATGACATAACATGACTAGGGTTATCTGTCTTCTAATTGATCCTGTATTAATTTTTGCAGACACCTAGATTTTCACTTGTCACATAAGCTTAAAATGCATGATAGAGTTTATGATACTGAAAGGTAAAAAAAAAATTTCTGTAACTTTTTGTGTCTTTGTGACTTGAAGAACACAAAATATTTTTTGCCTCAACCTTTCTTCAATGTGTAAAAATGAGAAATTTCTTTATTACCAAAGTCATATTTGAATGCAAAAAATGTACTTTTTTACTCTTGATTAAATTTTTGGAGAACTCTGCCAATTGACCTACAAAATATGGTTCTATAGATACTGAAAGATTTATTTCAAACTAATATATTTTCCTCTTTCTCACATAAGGAAGTATGTGAGTTGATGATCAATTTTCAGTAACGTATGATATAAGCAATTTTATAATACTTTGTGATTTGTATCATCAAAGCAATGAGAACTACTCAATTTCTTATTGTATATTTAAATATAAAATGTATGTAACTTAAATATTTTTATAAAGATAAGCATAAAGAATGCCTTTTTATTTACAAAGTACAATGCATTATATTAAAGTGTATTACATTTTTAAAAAATACATACATCTTTAAAAGCTGTGTTTAAATTAATTTGTTGATGATAAAGTAATTGGATATTTATTTTTTTATTTTTTTTTTATTTCAGCATATTATGGGGATACAGATGTTTAGGTTACATATGTTGCCCTTGCCTCCCCAGCCCCACCAAGTCCAAGTTTCAAGTGCGTCTGTCCCCCGGGTGGTGTGCATTGCACTCTTTGTGTATGCATATACCTGTCCCCTCCTCTTCCATCCCCCTCCCCCTGCCCGACATCCAATAGATGTGATTCTTATATGCGCACTTATGTGTAGTAATTTGGATATTTAAAGAGATATTCTTGCCAATTGTTTTTATTACAAACTGAAGACTTGTTCCATTGTGCATCTGTACAAATTTATGTTTTATTAAATAAAATTAATGTTCCCAGTTGTCTATAATGGAGGTCCATAGTAAGAAATTGTAACAAACTTGAATTTACATACAGCCACAATAAGCAAATAGGGATGTAAAATGTAGTCTATTCTATAATAACAAATTTACTTCCTCTTTACTGAATGAGAGCACTCTCAACTCCAAGCCAAGCCAAGTTTTAAACTAGGCTAAAGAAAATGTAAAGGCATGTAAGTACATAACAAAAATATAAAATTTTAAATGAAGGTGATTAAAACCAAATATGCAGATCAAGTACCTAAAAGTACATAAACACAGATATGAAGTAATGAAGCCATATTCAGAGGTTGCAATTTACATTCAGAAAGGGGAAATACCAATAGCCTGTATGCGAGCAAGATCACTGCAGAAATTTTCAAATGTAGTTAGAGAGAACTAGTTATTTCTTTCATACTCTAAAGTATGATAACATGCTCCTTAAAAGGGCATAAAGGATTGAAAATAATACTAATAATGCAAACTGCAGAGAATCTTTGTCACCCAGTCCTTACTGGTTCTACAGAGAAACATACAAAGGAGCTGAAGTTCAAATTCATACTGTGACCTCATTAGATTATAAATAGAGTGTGATCCCTCGATGACCTGATATCAAAAGGTCTCACGGTTTCCAAGCTCCCAGAAAATCTGCCCTGGTCCCTCTTATGCCCACCTCTTTCCAATCCCAAGGTTCTAGAATTTCTTTGGGAGCCACTAGAATTTCATGTTGCAGAATTTGATTTTATATTGCTTGTGTTAAAATCTTTCATCCATCTATATTCTGTTATATAACTAATAGTGGACGGACATTCAAGTGGGTATAAGGACAATACAAAGCCATCTTCATAAATGAAAATATCCCAAATGCTATATATTAAAGGTCTTTAACATGTTTTCTGGAAGTCCAAAGCCCTCAAACAATAATTTTGAATGTCACAGCTTTTATACATGTGTACATTTTATTATAACGGAAAAAATATTCTTGATAGGAAAATAATCATGATGCTTATTTACAATGATAGTTGAAGAAGCAATTAAGATAAGAATGCAAAATTCAGGCAGGCTGGCTTTTATGTCAGGATAAAGGCAACATCAGGCAAGAATCTAAACTCTTGTCAGATGTGTCATTTCAGGTTTGGGAGCAGGTGCACATAAATAAGGTACAATATAAAAATGGCTTCCAATCACGTTCCCGAAGGACTTACATTAAAGCCATTTAACTTTTCCATAGTTTTATTTCAGAGCTCGTCAGAAAAAATAGATTGGTTTCTGTCCCTTGTTACTGAAGAGGAGAATCTATAGAGCCAATAACCCGAAAAGTGAAGACTTTATGTTCACCTTCAATTTGCTGAGGAAATCCAAGTAAAGCCAATATCTAATAGTCATTCAAGAGAAAAAGACAAAAAGAGATGGTGAGACTGAAACAGAGAGAGAGAGAATAATAAATGTCATTTACCAGGTGTTTACTATCTACTGGGATCCAACACTGGGCTATGTGATTTATATATTAACTCTGAATCCTCAGAAAAAATGCTGTTAGGTAGAAATATTATTATCATCATCATTCTCATTTTTGATATGAAAAATCCAAGGCACAGGTAATTTAATAACTTTCCCAAGGTTACATAGCTGATGAGTGACAGAACCAGAAAATGACAAAAGGGACCATCTGACTCCAGCCAGACTATATTTGTGTGTGCTTAATGACATTTATCCAAAATAGTCCTCTTTATTTTTCCCATTGTTAGCTTCAGGAGAAAAAAAGAAAACACAGTATATGTAGTCATTCACTTTTGCCTTAATCTTTTTTTGGCGCTATTTAAGGTTCCACTTGAAATATTCTGTCTTAAATAAAATTCTCTAATCTTTGAATTTCATGTATCTCATATATAGCTAATATATAATACAAATTACTTGGAGTTTGTAATTATAAAGACAGCTCATCTTTCTTTAGTAAAGTCAAACTCTGAACCAAAAAGATATAACCTTAAAATTGTTCTCAATACTAAAAGTAATATTAAAAAGAGTATGACAATTATGACATAGAGAGAAGACACAGAAAAAAATATTACGCTTAATTAATGATTGGTCCCAGTGTGGCTATGTCTTTTGTTTGTGAAAGGGTCTAGGGCAGAGATCAAATTTGCAAATGACACTGCTCTATCTTTTACACAAAGATTTAATTGTAATGATATATTGATATAGTTGTACCTATAAAATATCAATTTGGAATTTTTAAATTTCTGGATTCAATCAATTCATCAAGCAGACATTCCCTGAGAACTTGCAAGGTTGAAAACCACACCCTAATTGTAGAGGAAAAAAAAAGAAAGAAAGGTATTCCTTCAAAGAGATTGCAGTCTGCAGGGGAAAATAAGCGGTATTTAGTGAGTAAATGCATGAACATAAAAAGAACGTTTTAGTAGAGTGGTGCAATGTCTTATTTTCAAGACAGCTAGCACACCAAATATTAATATATAGGGGTAATAGATTCCACAGTCAATACTTCACAAGTTTACAATACTTTTAATCCTCATTTCCATGGAAACACATTTCAGGTTGTTCAGATTTCAAACAAAACTCTCTAAGATGTCAGAGAGTTCAAAGAAACCGAATGACTCTCATTAATATTAATTCAAATATATTTTTAAAGGAATTGCAGGTCTTCACTATAATTTTTTTATAATAAATTTAACAGGTCAGTTTCCTCAGGAAGCAAACTCTAAAGGTTGGCGTAAAAGATACTACCTGTTAAATATTCTCAGGACTAACACACGGTTAATTTTAAAAAAGCACAGTGACTATATATTAATTCTTACGGAGAAACCTTCTTATGTAATATAAACTGTAAATTGTTATACTTGTTTATAAAATGATTATATAATAAATCTGTATAATTTTCCAAAAAATTCCCTGGGTTCTCACTGAATTCTTTTCTCCCAAAGTTTTTCATTAAACAACTGAACATCCGATCTCACTTCATCGTTGCTGGGAAGACCAACTCTGTGGAGGAACTGTCAGGTCCTCATCTACACAGCCCAGGGCTATGCAGGGTTATGCATTCCTAGGAGACAGGGCCATTTTGATGAGATGAGCTGTCTGCCCGGTGACAAATGAGACTTGGGGGTTTAATGCCCTGATGTCACATATATTTCCACTTACTTATTTGCAATAAATCTTCCTAATCCTGACTAAATTTATAATGAAAACTTCCCCACTAAGATTCTATCTAATGGGAATTTTAACAAAAATGTTATCTAGTTTTAAAATGATAGGCTCTTTGAACTTGATTAGAGTATTGTGATTATGAATCATACAAATTTCAAAAGAAGCAAGCAAAAGTTTAGCTAAAAGTTATTTAAAATTATCTTAGGATTCAAAAATGCAGAAAGTTATCATAATCATTATCATATTGTCCAAGTATGCTTTTGTCCCAAGGGAAGATGATGATCAAATCTAAAGACTATACTCATTCATTGTCTAGTTCTTTGTAGAATTGTCTGATGGGAGAAGCAGTCAAAAATCATTTTTATCCTCACTTGACATAGTGCCTGGATCACTTATGTAGGGAGCACACTATTGTCTTTGACATCATACTCTCTGTCAGCATCTGGAGTCTCTTAATTTCTTAGAGTGAAATCAGAGGACAGGTATTAGTAGCATTCTACTAACTTTTTCAGAAAAAACATAGAAGCAAAGAAATATCATCTACCATCATTCATGACCCTATTACCACAAAATGAGTATTTGAATGAATGTTATTTCATCTCAGAATCATCACTTACTATGGATGTCTATGCATCTTTTATAAAATGAGTATATGTTAAGAAATTAAACTAGTGTTGTCATAATCATCTTTACTATTTTCATGACTCAGCAAATTATTTAGAATTTATAGCTGGCATGTATCTGCCAAGCTTGCAGTAATCCTTTATTTAATAATGATGTGTTCCTATGAGATAATTACTGCATAATGCTTTCTTATTATATTGTTGCTGTTAATCTCATAGTAACCTTAGAAACTCAGTCTCATGATAATACGGTACTTCTTATCACTCATTTTCAGTTCATTTTCATCTCAGTGAAGGCCATTCTCTCTTTTATTTCAGCTATATTTGCATATTTTAAAATATTTTAATAAATTTTTTCCATAGAAGTTTGAACACAAAAAGCACAAATCTTTAACAAATCTATGTCTTCAAATTCAAGACCAATCGACTATGCCATATTAATATTTGTGTTGCCGTAACAGATATCTGTGATGTTCATCTCTATGGAAATGACATATAATTTTATTTAATCTTTCTTTTCTTTGAAAGTCCTCAAATTATATACTTAGGCATTTTTATAGGCACTGAGAAAAGACATGCTTAACACAGTTTGTGGAATTAGGCAACACAACCACCAGAGTTCTTGCCTATGCTCTGGGAATATTAGAATATTGGGAAAAGTTTGATAACTTTATTATAAGTCAGAGAGTCCAGGGATACTTAAAATATTAGCCTGTACCTTTCCCTTTACTTGCATAGGGTCCAGAAATTCGATGGGGAGGAATTTGAAACTAGTCTTTGTATTAGTTTATACATATTGGATTATACATTAGTTTCTATGTAACATATGTGTGTGTATATAGAAATCTCATAATCTTTTTAAATAATACTTTTGGTGATTTAAAATAAAACTGCTTCATTAAATAGTATTTTAACAATATTTTCCAAATTTTAATGTCTTCATAGTTATCCATCTTAATTGTAATAATAATGTTTTTACCTGTAGGTTTTTACATGGCATTATTTTGTTCATTTATTTACTGACATGTTATCTCTTTTCAAAAAAAAAGTTTTAAAATTGTTTAAAACAAGTGAAAACCACAATTAGGTTGGGATTTTTTGCCCCAGTGCATGCAATGCCTTTGAGAGTAAAGAATTATGAATGTTTGATGTTCACTAAGTTACGTTGGCTATAAAATTTCTGAGCCCTTCAGTAGATATAAATAAATAAATTATAAACTTGAAAAATAAATCACCTTTGGTCACAGTTGTTGCAATTCATTATTTTATATGAGCCAGTTTCTGGTTCTATTTGGCACACTATAGAAAATGCATTAAAAATGGATTTATTATTTTACTATGATGAACATTATGTGGTAATAATAAGCAAAAACATGTAATAACTCCTCCAATTTTTACAGATGTTTAAGGAAGAAGGCAACAGTCCTGCCAGAGTTTATTATTTCAAAACCCAAAGTTATTCTTAATAATTTGGTAATATATAGCACCAACATTTGGAGCAATCTCCACTTTCTTCTCATAAACAATGGACGAGTAGCATCTGAGAAAAAAATGTAGAGACAAATCTCTTTACAAAAACAAAAGACAAAATCAAAAACTTTTATTTGGGACATTGATGCATCCTTATATATAGATAAAGATATTTATATCTCTACACAATGCTAAATATTTTCAGTTTAAATTACATACAACAAATATAGTAGTTTCAAAAACTACAGCAATTCACAGTAAACATTTTTATGGGTAACTAATCAAACACTTTTAAAAAATTTCCCTGTACATTTTATTATACATGTAGCAGGGAACAATAGCACACAGGTATTAAAATCCATTAATGAGCTCTGACACTTGTGTCTTTCTATAACCTTGGCTTTTCTCAAGCCCCATTATATTCTGGGATTTGTGAACTGTATCTGATTAAGAAAAGTGTGTTTGTGTAGCAGCTGTATGGCTATACGCTACTACTTCTTATGACACAACATGTTTTCGGGAGTCTTTTTATTCATAATGGACACAAAAGGGAAAACTATTCTCAGGGCCATGGAAAGTCATTAGAGATGACATTCATACTAAAGTACAATAAATTCTTTCCAGTTCTGTAGACAGCTTTAATTTCACAAACTTTTTGTTCACTCTCAAAGGATTCAAAGCAATTAAATAAATCAAAGAGAAAAAAAAAAAAGATTCTCCTGCAAGGATAATAATAAATACATCAATGGTAAAAGTCAAGGAACCACCTTCTTTTTCTTAGTATGAAACACACATACAGAAATAAATTTATTATATAGAAATAAGTATAGAAAAAAACTTATATAGATACAAGAATTTTACCATTTCCCTAAGCATATTTATTTTCTCACTGGCTGACTGGTCACATGTCTTGTAGAAATTCTTGAGGTGGCTCCAACAGGGCACACCTGAAGGACCTAGAGCTCATGGTCAATGTGACAATCTGTGTTTGAACTTAGGGTCTTATTTCAACTATAGACATTATTTCACTAATGACATTTCAAATCTGTGGTTCCAAAAAAGAGATACATTTATATGTATCAAAGGAATTCATGGAACAAATCATGGTTAAAAGGAATTTCTTCCTTTGCCCCACCTCCCCCAAATCTATATGCTTTGGGAGCAAGTCAATAGACAGCTTATACTTTAGGAGGCAAATATTTAGCCCTCCTCCATCTGGAGACAGGCTGAGCTCTGATCTTTCAATAGAGCTGGGTGAACTTGGGCTTAAGGCACCATCTAGTGTTGAAAAGGAAGCAGTGACCTAATGGGAAAAAAGAAAGACATTTAACAGGTAAAATACAAAGAACCTCCGAAGAAATATTTCCAATTAAAAAACAGAGAAGACTGCAATAAATAATTAATCCTTTGATGCTAAGACACAGATGTATATACACAAGGGACAACAGCAAACAGGGAACCATGAGCTCCCCAAACAGACAAAGCAACAAACCAACAACTGACTCTGACGAGCTGGCTGTACGTGAACTTTCTGACCAAGAATTCAAAATAGCAGTTTTACAGAAGTGCAGTAATCTCCAAAGTAACACAGTAAATCAATTCAGAAATTAGCAAAAATATTTCAGAAAGATGTTGAAATAATAAAAAAAGAAATTTTGGAAATGAGAAATACATCGATGAACAGAAATTCATTAGAAGATCTCAATGGCAGAATGGATCAAGCAGAGGAGAGAATCAGTGAGCCCAAAGACAGGCTATTTGAAAATACATAGAGGATAAAAAAGCAAAAAGTAATAATAAAAGGAAAGAAAGATCACCTATAAGGTATAGAAAATTACCTCAATAGACAAAATTTTTAAATTATTGGTGTTCAAGAGGGAATTAAGCAAGAGTAAGGGGTAGAGACTATACTCACAGAAATAATAACAAAAACTTTCGCAAAACTTGAGAAAGATATAAATATATGGGTACAGGAAGCTCATAGAACACTCAACAGATTTGATCCAAATAAGACAATCCCACAGCAAATAATAATCACACTCTCAAATGTCAAGGACAAAGAGAGACTCCTAAATGCAGGAAGAGAAAATAAGCAAATAACATATAAAGGAGCTCCAGTTCATCTGGCAACAGACTTCTCAACAAAAACCGTACAGGCCAGACAGGAGTAGAACAGCATTTTCAATGTGCTGAAAGAAAAAACTGCTACTCAAGAATACTGTTTCTAGCAAAGCTCTCCTTCAAATATGATGGGGAGATAAAGTCTTTCTCAGACAAACAAAAATTGAGAGAATTCACCACCACCAAACCCATCTTACAAGAAGTGCTAAAGGGAGTTCTTTAATCTGAAAGGAAAAAAAAAAACACTAATGTGCAAAAAGATAACATTTGAAGGTGTAAAACCTGCTAGTAAAATTAAGTACACAGACAACCCCAGAATACTCTGGTACTATAACTGTGATGTGCAACCCACGCATAATGCTAAATGAAGTCTAAAAGACAAATCTATCGAAAACAATAACAGCTACAGCAACTTACTAAGAGATAGATAATATAAAGGTATATTAAATGCTAACAAATCAACATTTCCAATTAGGCCTTCTATCCTCAAATCACAGTAAAAAGGTCTTCTGCTTGAAATTAGACTAACAGTTTTAAATTTCTTAGCATTAGGGAATAAGCAATAACAGTAATGCTCTCAGCCACACAGTAAGGTCATAACTTAGTCTTGTCATTACCTGAAACTCCTTTATAATCTAGATTTGTCAGTTCTACTCTTGGACCTCCAGGTTTCACTTCCTCTAGTACTCTTACGCTAACAACATTTTGTCCACATAATGCACATGAATCTGCTGATCCTACCAGCATCTCACCATTTATCACTTGTTGTCTTGGTATCTTTGTTTTGTGTTTACCCACTTTAAATTCCATGGGTAATCTTTATAATCACTTCCTTTTAGACACCCTTAATTCATCATGACAATTTGTCTACTGTTTTGACAAAAATTATTACTCCTTTTAAATCCAATTCCTCAAAATATTCTGTGCCTGAACCCCAATAGCTAAATGTGTAGTGGTAGGTCCAGTTTCCATCTAATATGCGTTTTAGAAAGAGCAAGCTGAGAAAAATATTGGAGGAAATTATAAAAAAAGAGAAACATTTTCAAAATAATATTTATCTGCAAATTAAAAGATCTCACCAACTTATCGTCAAAAATGATAGTCTCTTTCAGAGGCTATAATTCTGAAATTTGAGAAACAGAAAGAAAAAAGAAAAAAATCCTAAAAGTAGCAAAAGGAAAAACAAAACAAAAAGCGAATTGCATATAATGCAATAGAATAATCATACGACTATTTAAGAGTAATGCTGAGACACAAAATACAGTAGTTTATGGCTTCAGAAGACTGAGAACAATCAACCTAAATGGATTACCAATCTAGAACTCCATACCCAGGAGTCCATCAAGGTTGAGACAACAATTACTTTTCTCACATGTAGGGCTTTACAAAATCCTTACATCCCATGCAGCCTTTCTCAAGAAACTACTGCAGGGAAAGCAACCTACAAAAAGGAGTAAGTTACACATGGCAAAGACCAGGACACCAGGACCCAACAGCGGAGGTGTGAGACTAGGAGCTGGTATCGGTGAAGGGAGACTCCAGGTCTCTGGCTGTGTGGCCAACTGTAGATCACCGGGACAGACTGAAGCAGCTTCAGAAAGAGATGAAACAGATCGATTACTTGTTTTCTTCAACTGTGTTGAGAAGGCTTTTGCAGTTTCTTCCAATGTATTAGGAGAAGAAGGAAGGTAAGCATGACCGTGGGTTGGGGTAGAATTAGAAAATGATATTCTCATGAAACAGTAGGAAATAAATAGGTAATTTATGAGAGACAAAATCAATAGTAGCAGTATAGGTATATTAATTAGCAATAGGGAGGTAAATACCAGAAGAAATCAGTAAATAATTTAAATGAGTTTGTCTCTCTGGCACAGACCTCAGTAGGCTGGAGCCTGGGGTGGTTGGGCATGTGATATTTGTTTTAATTATTAGTAGTATTTATGTTAGGTTCTTAGTATCATTTGGGTTTAAAATATGTATTGCTTTGCTGAAACCATAATGCATTTCTTTAAAAGTGAGTCATGAGAAAGTGTTATTTGTTATCACAGGTCACTTTGGTAAGATACTTTAACAATTTAGCAGTTAAGAGGAGCAGAGGAATCGGAGGCACAGAGCAGTGCTCAGTTGATTCGAGATGCAAATTGTTTGGTTTTAGAATGGAGTAGATGACAATAGATTTGTATCCTTGAAGTAGATATTTCAGTGGATAAAGAGAATTTGATGATTTGCATGAATGGAGACAGGAATAACAGAATAATGGATCCAGGTTCCAGGGAAGATTAAAGAAAATGGGCTCAAAATCATGAGTAGAAGATTTATACCCTATAGTAGTGTAATAACGACCTTTAATTTAAGGTTTATTTTATTCCAGCCACAAAATATCTCATTTTGTCAGCACAATAACTGCATAATGCAGTCTTTATGATTTCCATTTTAAACAATAAAACCTGAATTCTAGAGATTAAGTTGTAGAGCCAGGATCTTAACTGTCTCAATCCTAAACCTGTGAAGCCGAACTTTCTAAATCCCGGTTTTATCAGGAAATTGTAAGGAACAATAATGCCTCGTTCATCAGGTTATTTTAAAGATGATTTAAAATATGTTAAGAGCATAGTGTCACAGCTGAACAAGAATGAATGCTAGCAATTATTTAGTTCTCATTATCATTTCTATTGTCACTATTAATATTCTAACTTCTTACTTGCAAATGAACAGTTATAAAGAAAAATAAGTCTGGTGAATTAGAATTGAACTTGTAGCTACATTCACATTATTTTGCATGTCTAAAATATCATTTCCAGGCTAGGAAATTACTTTAAAATCATACCAGAAATAAATATCAGGTAATTTCTTGTTCAGTAAAAACACAAAATGGAAAGAAGATCATGTATACTTTTTCAGATCAGAAGTTTGAACAGATTTAAACAATCACAACTAATCTCACATTTGCCAGAGAACACTAAAAGTTTTGCATAAAATCCATTAGTAGCTGGAAAAAAGACTCACAAAATATTGACCAAAATTACAATTGAAAATTAATATTTGCTTTCAGCCTTAATACTTAAAAATGTTGTGGGTATGCATGGGTACATTTAAGTATATGACACACACTTGTACAGAAAACTATGCAGTAATGCACACCAATACTATTTTATATGCTAATGAGCTTGGGACTAGGTGCCCATGAAGCAAGGAGACAGAGACACTAGTATATCATGTGAAACAAGACATCAAAATGCACTGGTTAAATTCACTTTTAGTTATTGAGTTCTTGATTATTTTTCAGTTTCCAACTTCTGAAAAATCAATTTTCTGAGACAAGTAACTTCAATATTGGAGGATTCTTTCTTCTTTCATCTGAATTTCAAGTCACAGAAGCCACTTACAATAGCAAAATTCACTCTCTTAACTAAAATTGAGAAATAATAATTGGAATGAAAACCCAGAGAAATGTATGACAGCAAGACTCTACTTCAGTGATAGCAACCAGATGATACCTGCATGTATGTCTACCTCCTGGAATTAATTCTGATATACCTCTGAAATCATACTGTTGCTACTCTTTCTAATTCCATCACATGCCTTTAATCTCTCTTCACTTCTTAATTTCTTTTTTAGGAGGCCAATGCCTTATCCATTAGGCAACTGGGGCTTCTCTTAATTTCTTTTTTAATTATCAATGTGATAAAGAACCTACACAACCTATCAGAGAACAAAGTTATATAAAACATTACTAGTAAGTTACATGATGTATATAATCAGCTATTTCTTTGTCTCAAACTCATTTGTTACATAGATTGTATCCACTTTCTATTAACTTATTAATTTAAAAGTGCATGGATAGATAAGACCTGTTAGAACTACTTGACTTCATAAAAAAAATAATAATCTGGCAATCCAAATTTTTTGTGCAGTAGATGAAATTTTACTTAATTGCAAATAACAAATTAAATTAGTTAGATTAATGTAACACAATATTTGTTGTTGGCTTGTCATTCCATTTAAATATTTAAAAGGACTCTTTCCAAATCCTCTCTCTATCCAAGACAATATGCTGCATTAGCTATTCAATTAAAGAGCAAGCTGTCAGCTTCACTTTCAGTAAATGATTTTAGTTTCTTTGATACATAGTAACATATGCCACTGTTACAAAATTAAACCAGAGAATCCCAAGCATAGGAAGCTGAGTTCACTTGGAACCAAATCCTGGCATTTATCAGGCAATGATCCTTGGCTTAAGATTTTTATCCTAAATAAAACTGGAAATATGTATAAACCATTTGTTAGAACAGCAGTTACATCTGGATATTATGCGGGGACAAAAAACTGTCCCTTACTGTAATCTGAGCTCACCTGTCTGGGTAGTAGCATAAAATCAGTAAACCTATGAAGTAGTATATCAAATCAGGGGTTTTGCTCCTCTGAAATGACCTGACGACCTTCAGCCTTAGCAATCGTCTAAGGGCATGACATCTATTGCTTCCCTATACTATTGAACATGAAGGCCAGGTTTCATCATGATGACTAACATTTATATTCAGGACTTTCCAGTGTGCGTGTGTGTGTGTGTGTGTGTGTGTGTGTGTGCGTGTGTCACTGTCTTTAAAAGTTTATCTCCAAGGTTTGCAAGAACATAGTTCTGTTTTAGCAAGAAATTATCTTAGGTAATTCATTATGACAAAGAAGAAAATGATGTTTATCTGGGTAACTATTTCTGTAGAATTTTTTTCACTAGTCATTAATAATGTCCTTGGCCTCAATGCAGTATCACTGGAGTCATAGGATGAAATAGGATGAATATATATTATATCAAATATTTTCAAATTTCGTTCCATTTAATTATCCCCCCAAAAAGAATTAGATTTTTATTTAGAGTCTGATATGTGTAATTGCAAGTTAAACCTGTATCTGTTCTTTAATAAACAAAAAGGATAGATAAAGCAGTCAAGTTACATTATGTACTGGTTTCTTTTTCTATCCCTATGTCCTTTAGCGTTCTACCCTCTGAGGTGAGCCACACTGGAATTGGCAAAAACAGAATTTCTCTCAGCCTTCTCAACATGTTTAAAGAGAGGAAAGCCAAAAGAATGTCTTATTTAGACAAAAGTCTCTCTTTCTCTCTCTTTAGAAGACATGGGTAGTCAGGGAGTAACTGCAATTCTTATCTAGTGGTCCATTCTGACACAACCCTTACACATTTCCACCAGTGATTCCTCTGGAACAATAAAAAACATTTCCATATATGTATCCATGTTGTCCTGATATTTAGTATATACTACAAAGAAAGGAAAAGATACACTTGCAATCAGATGGTTTAGCTGTATGGGTTTAACAGAAAATATGTGTCTATGCTGTATGGGAATATAAATAAGTAAATATGTTTTCAATTTAAATACAGATATTACTCAAGGAAGAAAATGACAATTTAAATGTTCTCATTCTCATAAAAGCAGAAATAAGGGAAAATAAAATCATTGCTCTTTATCACATTTAAAAAAAATAAAATATCAGCAAACACTTAAAGTTTTTTTTTGTTTGTTTCCAAGTTTATACCTATTTTCCTTAAGGTGAAGCATATGAGTAGAAATCCTTCTAGAGGTGTTGACATTTTCCATTACCACAGATTGTCAAATTTTCTGTATAAACACTTGAATACTTTTTCAAAATTGGCATTCTGGAATGCAAGGAAGCAATGTTCTTGAGATTGTCTTAGGAATAATGTAAGATAGCATTTAAAACAGAAAATTCGATGGACTCTCAATTTATGATGTGGAGATAAAATTTTTATTTATTATCTATTGATGGATAGTATGAAAATAACTTAGTCCTAACCTGAAGAGCACATAGTATTTAAACAAAATAACAGTGCATAGATGGAACTTGCCGTTCCAATGGATAACTCAGCAAAAACTATCCATAAAGTAAATTGGAATCAAAATATGTAGTCCAAGCATAGATCATACATTATTGTGAAAGTGAGTGTCAACTGCTATGCAAGGCGTACATAGACCTCACCCCCTCGCAATGATATTGTACTAAAAGCAAGACAAGAAGCACTTGCTCCTTTAGTAACACAAAGAAATTCTAGCAGCGATTCCTAGGCTGAATGTGGATGTGACTGAAAGAGACAGGATTCAGACACTCCTCATCTTTTCTCAAATGTCTCCTGATGACTAGGAAAATGACATAGCTTCTATCCTTACAGGGAAGTTCTTGGAATTTTACCAAATCACCTCTCTCCTTCCTTAAAGCTTTACGTGCTATCCAAGAGAGATACTGTTTCTCTCCTTTTGATGCAACAATTTTATACTTGAATTTGTCAGCCTCTTTACTTAGTTCTCTTACATTATCACAGATATTTTAGGGGCGGAAGGGCAGAAGAAAATCATGATGATGGAATCACTTTGGTACATTTGACAACCTTTGTAAGGCAACGATGCTTAGTCAAAAGCCTTAAATCCACAAATAAGCCAAAACCTTAATATAAATACACAACAATAAAACACCACAAACAAGTTCAAAATTTAATAGAGCTTGGAGGCTTTCGGCAAAAACATAAACTTTCTTTTGAAAGCCTGTTATTTCCACAGGACTTCCTAGTGCCTCACCGTGTAATTTAGAGCAAGTCTTACTAATCTTTCATTTCCACATAAGTAAATGGAGAACTTTATTTAAAGAAAGATGTTGCAAAATCCTTTGATACAAAATGATGTTTGTTGAAGTAAGAACTTGCTGAATCATGTAGACATTTTAAAGGAATCTCCACATAGTTCCAGAGTGCACTAAAATCTAACACGGAACCATGCAATGCTCATATTCTAATATCATGACTACTATGTTTAAAACTGAAATTCTATATGTTATGCTGAAAGTCAACAGAAACACACATGAATAAATCTTATACTGTAAAACTGGGTAAAAAGTCAGCCTCGCTTGTTAAATAAAGATGCGTTCCTCTTGTCTGTCTTCTTTTCTTAAAAGAGATACATAAGAACGAAGTAAAAACTACATAATATATTTAATGTCATGCTAAAATACAAGACGTAATGCTCACTGCTGGGCTATTTTCTCTCCCTCTTCCTAAACTTTTTTTTTTCTTTCTCTCTTCTGCATAGACATAGAATTATTTCTGAACCTAGTACCACACTTACCTGTAAGAATCCTTCTCGTCATCACGAAGCATCTTCTCAATGTCTCAAGAGTTATGCCATTCATATATTATCAATTGATATTATACTCTGTACTATATCTATATACATATGACCACATGTCTGTATGGTTATTGACATATATACATATACACACAAACACACGTATATATTTTCACTCTCCGAACTAACTTCTAAGGTGCTATATTATCTCCTATAGTCCTAATTATATTTGTACAAATGGGCAATGCACAGACACACACACAACATAACTAATGAAATTGACTATTTGATTATTTAACTATGTTTTCTTCTTCTATAACAAAGTGATATACTGATTAAAAAGAAGAGATACAAATAACCTCTTTTTATTAGAGTGAGTTTTATATTATCATTATACATAAACACATCATTGAACTGGAAGTTAAACAAGAGGAAATGGACTTAAGACACAAAGAATGTTTTAGTTGGTATTTATAACAAATTTTCTTAGAACAAAGCCATACTTATGGAAAAAGTCTATACCATACATGATTGGATTAGTAATTTCCTTCATCTTTGTACTTAGCTTACTATGCAATACAGACTTCAAAAATTATACAAGTTGAAAAACGGAAGTAAGTGTCAAAAGGATAATTAATATACTTCTTCTAATATTGTTTCTTGAAACTGTCAATATTTCAGTGGGGAATATTTCATCTGTTGATTTTGATTGGTAGGATCCATGGTCGATGGAATATACAGATTTAGATGTTTCTACATATTAAGTGTCAAGTGTAGGACAGGAAAATAAATTATCTTACAAGTTATGTGATAACCCTTAGTACATAAATATTTGCTTCTGGGCATACAATTTGATGTCTTTGTAAAATTCAAACTGTAGGAGGAACACTAGCAAGAAGTGATTTTCCAAAATGTTTAAAAAATCATAGAAGTTGAGCAAGAAATAATGCAGTTCAAGTAAAATTAGCAATATATTTTCCCTTTACAACATTCCTTGACAGATGGAGTCTGTCTGTTCATCTGTATGACTGATTAATACCAGAAAATCATTCTACAACCAAGGAAGAATAGTTAATATGGTTATGGGCTTACATAATTTATGGATTACACTTTTAAGAATTTCATATAACTGACCATTTCCACTCATTCAGAAGTGATCATTTGGTGACTGCATGCATTGGTGCCAAATTTCATATCTGAAATGATTAAGGAAGGAGTGGAACTATCAATACTTTTATTTTTCTGCTATTTCTTCCCCAGTAAAGTTCGACGTCTCCTTATTGTTAAAGCTAATTTGCTTTTCATTTGGAGTAAGAAATATTGACTCAGTCTCTGTAAAATGAAGGAAAAAAATTTTTGAAGGATACAATAGTAGTTCACAGAAAACAAGATACCACTAAGCCACAAAAACTTGAAAATACCATCAATCTTAGAACCTCCAGGGTACTTAGCAGTAAGAGTTTACCTATGTCCCCTTAGGACATCATCATTAACCTACCTTGGTGCAAAGTATTTTAGTTCAAGTCACAAATTTCTGAGAGAACAAAGCTGATTGGCCTAATATGCATCAGGCAAACGACTCACACGTGAACGGCAGGCCTTTGAATAAATATAGCTTCTGGGTGCTCATACCTATATATTCATTTACTGGAATCCTTATGAGAGAGGAGAATCATGGTGAATCAGGTAAAGAGTCTAATTGGTGCTTAGGTGGAATGACACCTTTTGTACTTTATTATAATTAAGGTGTATCTAGGTAAGTAAATAGTAAGAAACAAAGAACAATTAATGTAAACTATCAGGCATTTCAACCCTGCCTCTCATCTAAAGCATTTACTGCTCCAGAATGAGCATATTTTGAAAAATAATGATATTGGACATTTTTAATGTTCCATTGCCAAACAAAACAAAAACCAAAAAAGCAAAAAATCCAATATAATATTATATATAAACGTATGTACATGTATTGTACAATGTATCTTATCGTTTCCCTAGCCAGCATGCATTCTTTCTCCTTTGTACCGAACATCTGTTTTGTTCAAGTGTTCACACTTCCCTTCATGCATATGCATCAAGAGAAGATGACATGATCTCCGCATGGGGAAGGGGAGGTGACAAACCTGAGGATACTTCTACTTCCTTTACCAGTGATCAGTTCAGAATGCAAAGAAAATTACCCATTTTCTATATTTATATATTTATTGTCATAAACAACTTTTTTACAATATCATCTTGCTATCCATTTAAATGTTATAATTCAACATCCCCATGTAACCCATCCTGCTCTTCAGGAAAAAACAGAGATATAATTAGAGTGTGCCTTGAAGCATTCAGAACATTCATCATTCAAATCTCTTTCAGTAAACAAAATGCCTCTTTGCCCTTGCGATACACTTAAACAAGATGTATTGCTTATTAGTTTATACAAATTGCATATGTTTATGTGTTTAGTGCTGGAAGAATTCCTGATACCATCTCATTTTCTGCCCTGCTTTCAGGCAGAACCAGCTCTAGCACATCTCAGGAAAAAAACGTGTTTTTTATGCAAATGAGTTTGTGGTTGGCTATATCATAATATACTTATATAGCTCTTTAAATATATTGTATATGTTTAAGTATCTGCAATTATGAATATATACTTTTAAACCAACAGTAAACATCCAAACTCTAGAAAAAAATTCAGAACTTCAGTAAATATTTAATGTAAAATCCCGGAAAATTATACATCATAGTATTTTAGTTTAAAAGATTTTTAGTGAATTTGGGGTATATCCCAGAGGATAGGGGGAATTCTGGAACTTGATATAACCTAATAACAATAATAGTAGCAACAATATTATCTAATAGTTACTAAGCACTTTTGATGTCCCAAATATTTGCTAAACATTTTACATAAATCAGATTTAATAATCTAAGACCACAAAGGTAAATGCTGTTAATATTCAATTTCTGCACATGAGGAAACAGATGTAGTCCAGATCATTAACTTATGTGAACTCTCAAACTATTATAACAAGCACTGAAGTCATATGACAACAAACAGCATTCTCTGCTCTCTCTCTGTAGCATAGAGAGAGGTCATCCCTTTCACAAACAGCAGCAGAGATGGACAGGTGTGCTTTCTAGACTGATGTATTATTTAGCAAATTAACTCCTCATATGGAGAGAATTTATGATCTGCCTTTAACAGGCCTCAGGAAAAAGAGAGACCAGGTGAGGAATCAGTTAGCTATAAAAGAATAGTGACATTCTTCAGCTGATGAG
This sequence comes from Indri indri, assembly GCA_004363605.1. Lineage (NCBI taxonomy): Eukaryota > Metazoa > Chordata > Mammalia > Primates > Indriidae > Indri > Indri indri. The sequence continues at coordinate 24,752 of RJWJ010021525.1, forward strand.
AGTGAAAAAAAGAACCATTAGGTTTCAGGATATCAGTTAAATGGACTTTAGCAAAAGCATTACTATGAGGGACAAGGGAATGTTAAGTTTCTTAATTTAATTATGTAGCTATGTTTCCCAACAGAAAAGTCACTCCATGGTTTGGAAAAAAGGGAAATTTATTCAGAACCTCAGATGATTTTTAAAAAAAGTATCCTAGATGTTCAAGTCAACGTCAGAGCCAAAAACTCTTTGGTGGTCCAGACATGACTTCTATTCTATCCATAGTGACATTGTAATGATTATACATGAAGGTATGTAAATGATTACAGAAGAATTCTTCAAAAAATCATTATCTTTTGATATGTAATTAGATTGTATAAAAGCCCATTTTTAAAATAATTAATCCTGATGACTAAGGCAAGTTCAGAAATAATGATGCCTTACAACTATTATGCACCCATAAAAATTAAAAATTAAAAAAAGGGCTGGGCGCAGTGGCTCACATCTATAATCATAGCACTTTGGGAGGCCAAAGTGGGAGGATCACTCGAGGCCAGGAGTTTACTTCCAGCCTGGGCAACACAATGAGGCCCCATATCTACAAAAATAAATAAATTAATTAAAAATTAAAAATTAGCTAGGCATGGTGGCACATGCCTATAGTCCCAGCTACTCAGGAGGCTGAGATGGGAGGAATGGCTTGAGTCCAAGAGTTGGGAGCTTCAGTGAGCTATGATCAGGCCACTGCACTCTAGCCTGGTTGGCAGAGCAAGACTGTCTCCAATCGATCAATCAATAAAATAAGAAAATTAAAAAAAGAAATCATGATGCCATTTTAATTCATATAAAGAAGGTGGAATTAAGGATAGTAGAATGATATTTAAGGCAACTAAATAGTGTCTTGACAGGTGGCTCCACATTTAGGCTAACTCTACATTGTTAAAACGCAAAACCCTTTCTGTAATATAGATAGGTAGATAGAGAGATAGACACATAGTACTAGTATACTTGTTCCATTTACTTATAGTAACATCAAACTTTATGTGTATTGTACTTTTCCTATTCCATGATCATTTTGAAAATATTGCTTCCCCTACACAAATCTCCAATAGTAAAAGTAAGTCAGTGGTACTACATAGTTGCATTTCATTATCTGCCCCCCCTCCCAAAAAAAGGCTGTTCTCTTACAGGCTACAATTTGCAGGGCATGTCACTTAGCTTAGGGAGTGCCAAAGGTCCCATAATACCATACCATCCTCTCATGTAAAAGGACACATAGAACATTATCTATCTAAATCTAAATAACTTTCCACTGTCCATCAGGTGATATCCACCCATGTGGGGGACAATTAGAGATGAAAAAAAAAGGTATCACTGGTACATCCATAAGGGCAACTGCCAGATCCCCATCTCCATAATTAACAAGTACTCCAGCAAATACTCAGAAATCTAGGATCTATTTCTTTCAGTTTTTCTCACTTCACTCTTCAACAGAGATAATAAGAACGGAAGCCTATAAAACACTGTAGAGGAGAACAATGCTATAAACACAACCACTTTTTAATATCTTTGATATGCTGCTTAAACTTAATCTGTCAAAGGATGAAATGCTGCTTAATATGTGATCTAATATGAAGTCATAGAAGGGCCATTTGCCTTTGAATTTATACATGCCTTAGTTTGAGTTCCAATTCAACAACTTTTAAATTATGAGACTTTGGGGCAGTACATGTTCTCAATAAGTTCATTTTTATCCTCTGTAAAGCTGACATAAAAACATTATTGTAGATAAATTTTATAAGATTAAAAGGTAAAGTATGTTAAGTAACTCTCAAACAAAATAGGGGCTTAAAAATTGCAAATGTCATAATTATGCTTACTTTATTGGTTCTTAAAAACAATTGATCATTTGAAAATAATTCTCCCAAATGAGGACAATTGAGATCAGCAAGATTATTTCCTACACAGTAAACCTTTCTGGAGATGTTTTCTGCAATATAATTAATACAATCTTCATTTTTAATAAAGTTACTTTTGAGCATGCAAATATTTTAAATAGAAAAAATATAATAAAATTTGCATTCACAAAATTCAGAAAATCCTCAAAACTCACAAAACCAAAAGCTTTGAATCTAATAAATTCCTTTTGGAACCCTACTTTAAAATATAAAGACATTTTGAGAACAATATGTAGTGGACAATAACAAACACTACAGTCCCATAAATACAAATGAGCACCCTGTAATGCCTGGACTCACTAAACACCTGCTCCGAAATTAGGCAAAATCACAATCTACTATCGTGAAAAAACTCTTGAGTAACAAGTCTAAACTTCAAAATCACATTTGAATGAGAACATGAACTTTTAATGAAACTTTATAACTTGTCTGTATCTATTATGTTTATCTGTATTTTCTGCGAGAATTTAATCAGAGATGTCTGAATAAAAGAACAGATGGAAGTTTTATTTAAATTTAGAGAGAATGGATACCACATGATGAGCTCAATAAAGAAATTTAAATAAGTTTTTCATCTTGTACAAATTTTATTTAATGATGCATTCAACTTAGGAATTCTAAAATAGCAAAAACACTATGCAACAACAAATCCCACCTATGTTTCACACTTATATGCATAAAAATACATTCTGAGAACAGAGAAATTTTCAAGGTGTTTTCTAAGGGATATGGAACTTCCATTATTGATTAAAATTATTATTTTTTAAAAGTCCAACTTGGGCCAGGCGCGGTGGCTCACGCCTGTAATCCTAGCACTCTGGGAGGCCGAGGCAGGCGGATTGTTCTGAGCTCAGGAGTTCAAGACCAGCCTGAGCAAGCGCGAGACCCCGTCTCTACCAAAAATAGAAAGAAATTAATTGGACAGCTAAAAATATATATAGAAAAAAAATTAGCCGGGCATGGTGGCGCATGCCTATAGTCCCAGCTACTTGGGAGGCTGAGGCAGTAGGATCGCATGAGCCCAGGAGTTTGAGGTTGCTGTGAGCTAGGCTGACGCCACGGCACTCGCCCCAGGCAAGAGAGTGAGACTCTGTCTCAA
>RJWJ010021526.1:0-27735 GCA_004363605.1 Indri indri
TGAATCGTTCTGTCCTTAACTAATTCATAATTTCATTAAGAAATATTTACATTATGACTAGTATGTGTCACATACTCTGAAAAATTACAATTTAGCTTCTGAGGCCAAATATTCAAATACTAGATTTTGTATTTATAAAATATTACTACTCAGAGATCAATCAGAATTTAGTATTACAGACATATTTTGGTAACAAAGGATTCTAGTCATTAAGCACTGACATCTCTCATTGTTATTTTAAATCCAGGTGAATCAATAAGGCGTTTCACATCCGGCTTATACAATGAGCAATAACCTTTAAATTAATGCTCTGCATGAGGAAGTAATTAGGTGCTCACTTTTGGAGAGGTCGAACTTTCACCAATTGTACAAATGCCTGTCTCTGGAGCCGTATTCATTAATGTAGTAATGAGCTGTTGGAACAGCGATGCAGGGCAAATCTACAACACAGGGAAACTAATTGGCTTAAGGATACTTTCAACTATCCTGCTGTGGTAGAGACAGATACTCCGTTTATATGACGGGCATTTTGAATTTCATTGTTGGTGAAACATGATGTTCTCTTTGTTCACAGATCTCAGTCTCATGGATTTTTGAGCCTTGAATTGTAGATCTCCTGATGTCCAGCATTTTAAGCAAAATGTCCCATAAAACTTCTTTAATATTTTTCAGGGAGATCTTTTTGCTGAACAAAACAGGGTCTTCTTGAGTCTCACAAATTACAGAGGGCCCTGCTCACAGAATGATCTCATCTGTTTTGTCCTTGGCTATGAATAATCTGCTAACAGCCTACCTCAGTTAGCTTTCCTTTACTGCATGGCCCCAGGTCGTATCAACAACCTTGACAAGCCATCAAGTAAACATAGGACATCCAGCAGGAGTTCAAAGAAAAGAAAAATCAATAAAATTTCTATATCCTTCGTGGAGAAAAGAAGACATCTTACAGCACACACCACTCTGATGGTGGCCGAATGCCAAAGACTTTACATTATCGTTATTATAACATGTATTGATAACAAGTGACAGGAGCTTTGTTTCTGTCTTGAAGTACCTCGTCTGGATACATAGACATAAATCCTATTGGGATCATAAGCTTCAATAATAATTCATTTCCCTGCAGTTGGCCATTTACAAGCCAGCCTGCTAACAGCTAAGTCCTACATGCATGCACTAGTCTATCTCTCATTCCTATGTCCCTTCCTTCTGAATCTAGAGCTCACGGGTGCCAATTATCTCTTCATTTAGGCATCAGATAATTACTACCTATCACTACCTCTTATTTTTATCCCCCATACACACTCATACAAATTTCCTAATATTGAATCATTTTCTCTCCCTCATTGATGTCTAATTTGATTTCACACATATGTAGTAATCCATGCTATGATTTGCAATGTTGCTGGCTGTAAATCCAGTTACATAAAGCGTGATCTCAGTGTTCGAGAAATGGATAGTCTACTCCTGTTCTTTAAGTGCAGAAATGACATAAACCGATGGTGATTCTCCCAGAGTCTAAATTTGCACATAGAAAGTCTTTAGTATGCATTCTGGTTTAATGAATTTATGCTCCTCTGCACTGCCAAGAAAAATGACTTCCTGTACAAATGTTCTGATCTCTTGCTTAACCCTGATAACATGGTCTTCCTAAGTTTTTTGGATTTGATGAATTTGAACACTATCCAAAACCTAGATAGGTCATTATGACCTGTGTATAATGAGAATACTGAATGCAGATTAAAATGATTAAATAGCAACATTGTGTTATATGTCACTAGTAAACCTTGATGTAGCCTCATATTAACATGTTTCTTGCCATATTTGCTTTGCATTCTACAGCAATAGTCTGCCATGGTTTATTTCCCTCATTAATTATGCCCTTTGAGGACTTGATGAATATGAAATGGATTGAAGATTACAACAGAAAGAAAATTAAATAATTCAAGATCCAATCACAAAGACTTCCTTTTGACTATTACTAATTAGCAAAATTCTGTATTTTTTAAAAGCCATTTGTGTCCCAAAATTCAAAGTCACACTTGTTATAGTATTTTTGACAAGTAGATCTTACTTACGAGAATATAAAAGAAGCAAAATTAGGAATAATTTCTAGGTCGAATTTATTTCTACTGATCTTTCATTTTTAATAAGTTAAATTCTAATTTGTTGAGTTGCATATTATAGTGAAAGCATAGGCATTTTTGTGAGGTGTATCTAATTTCTTTTTGCCATTGTTTTTCTGTCTACATTTTTAAAACTGTTTTGTCTATTAAGTCTCTGATACTGAGGCATTGTATTATTTAAAACTGCCTTTTCTAAATCAGTGTGACCCTTCTTTCATGAAGTTAACAATGTATATGCAAAGTGCAAGTCAAGGGAAACGAATCACGTTATTTAGAAAAGAGAAGGGGAATTATTTATTGTGCTACTTGAGCACAAACTCTTAATATCAGTTCAGTGAGAGCTAGATCATGGTATTCTCTTGACTATGGCAGATAATTTAATACCTACTGTATCTACCTAGTTCCCTATCAACCCAATCACCTGCCTACTTGCATACAAGCCAAGCCTTACAAAGACTGGCATCAAACTTGTTTTCTCATTGAGAACCATTTTCCTTCTTGGTCCATCATAGTAGTATATCTTCATATGGGTTGAGTAATAAAATCAAAAACAAAAAGTGGTTTTGTATTTGTTGTTGTGGCATAGAGCTCACTAATTTCAAAACACAATATTTCTTCCCCTAAATTATCAATTATAAGGTTAAACGCATTTCTAATATGAATTGTAAAATGAATGATATACCAGTTTAAGAAAGTCCTTTAAACATAGATTACCTAACAATGTGGGTAAATTAACTGCTCCACAAAAGAAGAACAAGGTTGAATTGACATGAAATGCACTGAAAACACAGCTTCCTGGCTCCTTTATGGTGGCTATTTGCCAAAAATTTACATAGAAAAATATTGTCGTCCACTTAGCTTCCATTCATATTAACAGAAAGGCTGTATGGCTGTGATTTTAAATATTTTTATACTATGATGTTTTAGCAGAATAAGATATGAAATAATTATCATCTCCTCTCTTACATCTGGGGTACAATTGAAAGTCTAGCTATAATAATCCTCCAAATCTGTAACTGTAAATCTGTAAAATCTATAAATCTGTCATGATAAATGAATTGAATTACCATGGGATGGAGATGATCAATGTACTTATGATTTTAAGATAGTGGAGATAGAGGCTGAAGGGTTCTATTTTGATTTTTAAATATACATTTTCTCTCTATATGTATTTTAGTAAACAATGATTACATTTTATGTTTCATTTAAGTTAAATCAAATTTTATAATTGAAATTAGTTTTACAGAATTCAGCCATTGAAATAACCTCCCAATGACAATCAAATTTAAAATATTCTATATAGTGTACACATTATGAGAGATTCCAGAAGGAGCCAAGTTACATTTGATTCCCAGGTGTTCCTCTAATGATGATAAGGTATATTATTTCCTTTCCCTTCATTTGAAATAAGTTAAGAATGATGGAGTTATTTGATGTTTATTCCCATTTTCAGGCATACCTAGAATTCTAGAATTTGACTTAACTGTTTTTTTTTTTTTAAACTGACATCCCACAAAACATTGACAGCTCTCAAAAGAGGTTTTTTTTAAGTATTTTCCTTCCAGCGTACTTAGTCTTTGACAGAGACCTGTAGAAATTTCCAGGTGAAGAACAAGATTCGTGTCTTTAGTTGTCCCAAAGATCATGATTGTTGCCCTACTTTCTCTTTCTTATACAATAACAAGGAAACTTTGGCAAAATTCTTGCTTCCTAATGTGTTTCAGAAACCACTATTAAGTCACCATGTCTCAACAACCTGTCCTCTAAGTTTACACAACCTTTTATGTAAACCACACCCTCAACACTCTCATCTGTCATTATCCAAGAGAGTAGCTCAACTTTCTAGAAAAACTTTAGCATGAAATCTTGTCCTTGATCTTTTCCTTCCCTTTGTTCACACTAACAGAAGTATTGGTGACTTTATTTTTTTCACATTTTCAGTATTTTTTATAAATCCTTTTAAAGACATTGTTTCCTCTGCTTTACTGTCTGAGTTTTCCCTCTCTTTCTTTGGTGGTATCTGATTGAGTTCCCATTGTCAGTCTCTTTGCTATCCTGCCAGCATCCTAGGGTCTCCAGTTATAAGGATTTGATTTGTTCACAAGCTTCTCTTACAGAAAAACTCTGGCTTCGGAAATCTGGCCTCCACTGGACTCACAAAATATTGATTTCTATTCTGTAAATAGGCTATAATATTATCTCTCAAGACTATTATAAGAATTAACTAAACAAGGCACATGAACATACTTTATAAACTAAAAAAGCCCTAGGAGATTTTATTTATATTTATTATTGATTAGTATGCTTTATAATTTTTACCAACAGCCACAATCACATATCTTTAGTGATGTAAATCTGCATAGGAACAAATCTTTATTATTAATTATGTCTATTAAATAAGACAATGTAAGTGGAGCATTTTATATACCGTTTTGGATACCTAATAGTTTCTTTTCATATCCCTTTCCCGCTCCTTACTTGTTTCAATTTCTCATCCTCTTCTTGAGAATTATTTTGCAATAGGAGCTAATGAAAAACTCTGAAATTTTTCTTCTTTGGAATATATGTGTAAAATAGGAACTAATGAATTTATTTATCCTTTAACTTCCACCGTAAGTTTTCCGGATTCACCCAACATAAATTTAACTACAATTTATTAATATTTGGCCTTATTTGGAAGTGCATTTCCCTCTCTAATAATATTTTCATTTAGTAACTTTTAATTCCTCTAAATAAAAATAGTAACAATTATCCAGTGCTTATAATCTCTACTACTGTTTGACCACATGTCTACAATGTTTTCTATTACAGAAACAGGCTCAGCATAATAAATGCTACATAATTTCCTCACATCAGGTTTTACAGATTTATTTTACTACTTTAATAAGTCATGCCTACCACCAATGACAGTAGTACTAAATCAAATACAAAGATTTTTTGGTGTGCTGTGATATTTTACTTTAACATTTTATAATGAAACATATTCTGCAATTTAAATACATTTTCCATTACTGCCAAAAGCTGATTATTTTATTCTTTTACCACTATCTCAAGTATCCTATTTGCAAATGTCATTTCAGATAAAATTAGCAAACAATTCCTGTACCATGAGAACAAATAGACCAAATAAAAAGGGCATATTCATAACTCAACTGCCATAAAAGCACAGTAAAATAAATTAGATCAGAAGACAGTGTAGGAAAAAGAGTTTTGATTTAAAAGTCTAGAGACAAGGGTTCTTATTCTAACTTTGTAATTGGCAGTGTGATGTTGGGAAGCTCATTCAACATATAGATATTACAGAGAATTATCTTAAGAAAACATATATCTTTAGTTAAATAATTTGATTTTAAATCTTTTCTCTGGCATTTATTAGCTTAGTTAAATCACTTTATTGAGGCTCAGTTCTCTTGTCTGTAGAATGGGAAGAGTAATACATCCTCAAGATATGTGTGAATATAGAGTATTATGTTTTCTAAATAATTTGAGTCATTTATATATGCAATTTTACCACACTGAAATTATTGTGTCGAATGAGGATTTTCATCAGAAATTATATTTTTCAATATTACGTTTTGGAAGTCACTATTGAATTGATAAATGTCTTAGTGCTGCAGTCCCCAAACTCAGGGCCATGGACCAGTCCAGTCCATGGCCTGTTAGGAACCGGGCTGCACAGTCCAGTGAGCGGCTGGCAAGTGAGCTAAGCTTCATCCGTATTTACAGCTGCTCACCATGACTGGTATCACTGTATCACCACATAAGCTCCTCCTCCTTTCAGATCAGTGGTGGCATTAGATTCTCATAGGAGCATGAATCCTACTATAAACTGTGCATGCGAAGGATCTAGGTTATGCACTCCTTGTGAGAATCTAATGCCTGGTAATCTGAGGTGGAGCTGAGGTGGTGATGCTAGTGCTGCGGAGTGGCTGCAAATACGGATTATCATTAGCAGAGATGTTTGATTGCACAATAAATGTAATGCTCTTGAAGCATCCTAAAACCATCCCCACCACCCGACGCCCAGTCTGTGGAAAAATTGTCTTCTATGAAACTCTTCTCTGGTGCCCAAAAGGTTGTGGACTACTTACTGGCTTAGTGGTTAAATATGACATTGTAGAAAAGAAAATGCAATGACTGATAATAATGTTCATATAAATGACTGTCATCTTGATCAAAACTTAAAGGCAAATGAAATTTAAAAGCTTAAGTGCATATACATAGCATGCAATGGGTTGTTTCTGATTAAATTACAATGAAACACAATGAACCACATTTAACTAATATTTAGTTTAATTAATGTTATGAATGGTTTTATTAAATCTGTTAATTTCAATTTTATTAAAATTTATCATTTTGATAATGATATTAATTAGCATAATGTATTTAACTGATTTTGTAGTTTTACCTGTATTTTTTATATTATTTGTCTTTATAACTATATAAGAGCTCAAACCATGAGTAACTTATGCTCACTTTCACCTGGGAGTATTTTAAATAACATTCTAATTTCAATTTTTTTCAAGTCCACAATAAGGTTTCACATAAAAATTTTCTATTTTAAGAGTGTTCTAGAATATTATAACAGTATTGCTAAAGCTTTATCTCTTTATCTGTAGATAGTTATTTCCTTAATTAATCCTTAGGTGTCAAGGCAAAGTTGTCGTTTTCTAACTCAAGAGTAGTATTCGTTAATCTCTGTCTACACAAACTGCCTGATAAATATCCCAATTTCATTTTTTTTCTGTAATCCAGCATCTATTATTCATTAAAGAAGATATTGGATACTCAAAGAAAAAGACAATTTTCTCTCTCAAGCAGTTGTTTTCTAGTTTGTGAGAGAATAGTAAACAATTATACTGAAGGGTGAAAGGAATAATAACATAGACATGCATGGGAACTGTGGAGAACTATGTCTTCATTTATTTCAATCCCTCTGGCATAAGGCAAATTAGAATATCTCCAAGATACACATATTTTAAAATGTTTTTGTTTTGTTTTGTTTTGTTTTTAATTGCCAGGCAGTTTTGCCTGGTGATATTTGCCTTCGTAATATCAACTCACTGCATTTTTGGATATTTGTCTTCTAAATTATTATCTGCAAAAGAATAAAGGGCAGAAGAAGCAGGATGGTAGACCTTTGCCTCTATAAGAAGTTCATGTTCCAGATCATGTTGACCTCTTTGCATTGCCTACTTGGAGCTTTGGTGGCATTGCCATGGTATTTATACTAAGTGTGGAGATAGAGTCAATGAAACCCTGAAGTGATCTGCCCTTTGGGTGATGAACTTGTCCTCATAATGATTCTAATGTTCCCCACCCTCAGACCTGTCAGCCTCAGGAGCTGACATAAAGAATTTTTAGAGGCTTAGCTATCCTTTTAGGGCTTTGAGATATATCTTAGGTGAAACAGTCACGTTTTTCTGATTCACAAGAAGAGACAATGTATGTTCAGATGTTAATGAAAATGAGTCATGTGTGGTTGAAACTTGTCCTAACAGACCTATTTTAACTGATTCCCTAGATCAACCTGCCAACTCCATTTCTTCTGAAGCATATGGAATGATGCCCTTGGCAAGCTGTTTTCACTGCTCATGGGCCACTCTCTAATGTGCTAGTGACCTCACTTTCTGCAGTTGAGCTGTATGTTTATTGAGAATTAGTCACATTTGTTCCCAAACTAGTTTGTGCCTTCTTTTCTTGTTATGGCAATTACATAATTTAATCTTACACGAACCAAATTTTTTTTTAAAAAAAGAATAAATGGTTCCATTAAATAAAACTGACCCTTTGGAAGTTCTTAATAAGTCATGGCACTAAATTTAAAATTGTTAAACTACTTGTATCATACAACCATTAAAGGGTAAAATGCTCACCACACTTACACAACACTTTAAAGAACCCTGAATTGGAAACTGTGGGTGATGTATGAGTGCTGTGTGCTAGAACTATGAGTCAGAACCAAAATCAGAGCAGTAATATTATTAATACAATGAAAAAGGTCCCCATGTTACACAAAATGGTGTTATTTTCTTGAATAAATACACAGATGAATGTTTTGAGTTAACAGAAAATATTTTAGATCTCTGTGTAGTTTTTATGATTCTTAACTTTAGCTGGATTTTGATTAAATGATCCAGGTCAAAGTATTTTGGATAATGGTCACACTTGTAAACAAGAGGATGGAAATGTGATGCAAAGAACAATGATAGACTACAAAGGATAATTATAGCTATATTAAATAAAAACAATGTTTTTAACAATAAAACCTTGGAATTGAAAAAAATAATAGTTTCACCAACATTAACTCCACTGTATTGCTACTTAAGATGGAGAGTGATATTGTGAGACTGTCGGCCCCATATTTCCAGATTTCTGAAAATCAAAGTATCTAGAGACCTGGAGCTTTCCAGAGATCAAATCACAAACATTACATCTCTGTTATGGCCATCTCTACTGATTTTATTTCTCACCTGGTTTATCAATGTACATTTGTATACATATTACAAAATGTATGTATATGTATTATGCATGTATAATATGCATATATATATTTTAATGCAGGTTTTCTGTATTCAATTAGAAAAGAAGTATTAGGCTGAATAATGCTTATTGAACTCAATATTTAAATGTAAACTAAGCCTTTACAAAAACCTACAAAGTACCCAAAGAAGCATTACTTCCAATGAAATTCAAGATTACTTAGAAAAAACTTAAGAAATAGACTCAATAACACAACACTGATTTTTAGATTATAGTTTATAAAAACACTACACAATAAAACAGTAATATATTTATCACATCATGAAAAAGGAGGTCAGTGAAGTTATGAGGAATTAATGAGAAATTATATATAAGTTCACAAAATATTAAATTTAATGTACCATGGAAATATTTATTTTCTAATTAAAATGAGGTCAGTCTACTATCCTAGAAGTCAATTGTGTGGAACACGAGGAAGACATATCTCTGCAGTTCCACACATTTATATGAAGACAAACAATTTTGTTTTTCTTATTTGGAATCAATGAAACAAAAAATATAGTCCCTAATTTCTACCTATTTGATTCAGTGTATCATATTCAATCTTAATAAAAACTGATAATTTTTCTTCTGTTCCAAATAATCGCTTTAGTTAACATTAATTTTCTCAGCATTATTACCTTTATTTTTAAACAGATCGAGAGTTTCCAAAAAATAAGAAGTTTAATGATTGCAAAATTGTACATTATTTCTCTTAATTTGGAATAAATTATTTTCTGTGCCTTGTAAATGTTATTGAAATATCTGATGCCTCTACTTAGTACTAGTTATGTGTATTGGAACACATTTTTGAAATATACCATCAGAAATATGTAGATCCATAAATTTCTGCAAAGTGAACACACCTGTGTAACTAGCCTTTGGGTCAAGGAAAAAAAAAAAAACACTCTAATAACCCAGAATGCCTCTTGTTTCCTTGAAGTCATTTCCCTCTCAAAGGAAAATATTATGCTTATTTCTAACACTAAAGAAGAGCTTTGTCTGTTTTTAAATTATAATAAGTGGAATCATGCAGTTTTTGACCATTGTGTGTAGACTGTCTTGCTTATTGTTTGAGGTGGATGCATGTTGTTATGTTTAATGGTGGATCACTAATTCTCATTACTATAAAGCATGCTATAGTACTGTTAGGGCACATTTTCTTAATTCCATCTTTTGCCTATATAAACATTTTAAACATTTTGTGCATGTCTTAGTCACCATTTGTATGACATGTAAAGATAAACCGAGTATTATAACGGGTACATCAATTTAATCAGTAAAAGAATATAAAGTATTTGATTTTAAAAAGAATTGATTCCTTCATGCATCTCTGTATTATTCATGGAAATATGTAAATGATTCATTGTGTACATTAAGCTTAAAATATTTGTTGTATCGGATTTGGCACCAAATCATCAATATCATTATTCAGATTAATATCATAATGTTGTTAGCATGAGAAGCAATGCCTGAAAGAAATAAGAGCACATGCCATAACTTATTTATACTAATTAGGGAAGTCTCAGATTTGTCTAAGTTCCTTGACAATGATAGCCCACTTAGGGTGTTGCATCTACGCCAAATGCTCCTTGTCTTACATGAAATATTGATGAGAAAAGATGTTTTACTTCTTGAGTAAGTGAATTAATGTGATATTTCTTCCATTGTTTTATGGTATTTTCAAATGTCCGTATTAATTAATCACCAAGAATTCATCTAAAACTGACCAACATGGGAAGTTCTGCTTTCATTTCTACATTATGAAGATCGGACGTAAAGAAAGCAGACTGAAGTTACTGATTTATTTCACTTTAGTGCTCACTGCAGTTGAAATCCAAGAAATTAAGTTTTATAAAAGAAATGTGTACATTGGTGAGAAGGGGTTGAGGGTTGTGTGTACACACAGCCAAAAATAGTAAGGTAATGGAGCTGATGACAATAGTGCCAATAGGCAAAAACATAGTGTAACCAAGCTTATGATATGTAACTGGCGATGTTACATATTGGAGCATTTCACTGCACAGGAAGAATTTAACATAATTGGGGGAGCTAGGTTACAAGGTATATTTGTTTCTTATATAATTATTAGGTTTTCCATTATTTAATAAAGGTTCTCTTTTTCCTTTCCCCTCTTAAGCTTGTTAACATTTGCAGTTTTGTCAACTTTATAAAATGGTTAGTATTTGGATTAGGTGAAGGAGGTAAAAAAAGCTTAATTAGTCTTCTTTTTAAAAAAATGTGTGAGCATGTTCAATAAATTATCACTTGGTATAATGGAAATTAGTTATCTACTGTACACCTATAGGAAATGTGAGGGATAATTTCTTTTTAGATGTAATGAAGCTAAATATAAACTAGTAAAAATTGTATTTCTATAATAACTAAATTTTCATAAAGAACATGAAAAATAGCATTTTATTACAGAAATATCTCTGTTAGATTCAAATTATACACACACGCACACACGTCTTAGTAAACTCATCAATTATCCTGCAGGCTGATTTCTGATAACGTCATACAACCAGCCATCCATTTATTCATTTATGTCTCACCATAAAAAATGATAGGTAGTCGAGGTGATGGATATGATAATTAGCTTGATTTAATCATGCCACATTGTATACATATATCAAAACATCATATTGTAGCCCATAAAGGCATACAACTATGATTTGTCAATAAAAACATAAATTGACTGCTTATTACGTGAAAGTTGCTTTGTTATGAGAAGGGAGTACAAAGGAAAAAAAAGAGATTGCTTTTATTCTCAAGGCTCCAAAATGTCATTGACAGAGATAGTTACATACTCAGATAATACAGTACAATAATAGGTAAAGTTTTTGGAAGTTAAGAAAACAAACACATTAGCAAGTATTTTTTTAAGGGCAGTATCCCAACACTGAGCATTAGCTGGAGAGATTAGAGAGGTTAAAGGCACAGTTTTGATATTAGACAGAGCTGGGCTCATAACCAAGCTCTACTATTTACTCCTTATAATATCTATACCTAGTACAAACTACTAGACCTCTGTTTCCTCATATGCACAGATTGATAAATCATGTGCTTATAAGGGGGCTCAAATGGAATAAAGCATGTGAAGGACTTAGCAAAATAATAGTAGCTACTTACTGTGTGGTAAGCACTCATGTAAGCTCTTTACAAGATTAATTTGCATAATTCATTCAGTATATCTAAAAATAGGAAGTATGATTAGTCCCACATTGCAAATCAAGAAACAGAGGTAAAAAGGAGGTACAAAAGATAGATTTGTGATTTGAACAAAGACAGTCCAGAACTACAGCCTGCTTTTTAAACAATTTACTGCCCCTCCAGGACCTGCCACATAACCAATGCCCATGTCAGTGATGATGATGTTGATGATGATGAAGATGATGGTAGAGCAGTAGGAATTACCTAGATCAAAGAAATGGGGTAGGGGAAAGGCTAGCAACGGGTGTTTCAAGTGGATGTGAGAATAGGAACAGACGCATTTATACAAGGAAGAGTGAGATGTAACTAGAGTTCCCAGAGTGCAAACTAACGGTGGAAGTTAGTTCATGCAGGATCTTGCGTAAAACGTTAAGGCATTAGGATTTACTGTGAGAGACAAGATGTTTTAAAGAAAAAATGATATGGTCAGATTTGCATTTTTAAAGAGATAATTCTGGAAGCTGGTAAAGGATACATTTAAGAAACAAAAAATTATAAATGTAAGGATTCCTGTTATGAGACTGTTGCAGTTCTCTAGGAAAGAAGAAAGGAATGAATGAAGTGGGACTTAACCAGTGAAGTATGGATCAATGAGGAAATATCTGTTAAAAATGTAGGAGAAAAAATCTAAATGACTCAGAGGAGTAATAATTGCACTCAAATGACTCCATGGAGATGGACTTCATAAACTTATTGAAACACACCTCTATCTGAAATCCACGACACATAGGTGCTTCCATATACCCTCAATGATGATGATGATAATTTACTCATATCAATTATTTTTCCAGTTCTTTGGACACTAACTTGTAATAATTATCAAAAATATTGGGGGAGTTCACGGTTAAAAAATGTTGAAAATGTTGGCAAAAACAGTGGCTTGTTTTCTTGCAAAATTTCTTAGATTCTTTAACATGCTAAAGAATGTCACTCCAATAATATTTTCCAAGCTTCTTTGATCATATATGTAATTGTAGTGTGTGTGTGTGTGTGTGTGTGTGTGTGTGTGGTTTTTAGAAAATTTCGTAGAATATTCTTGAGGAAAGAGTGATAAACACTCATCAGCTGTGTAAGTCACTTGTATGTTTACCCTCTGTTCTTAATTCTATCTAATTAAGATGCTCTTTCCTAATTTCTTTTCATTACTGGTCACTTGTTATTCTTCATTTCCTATATAAAATGTCACCTTTTCAGAGAGATTTCTACCTCGAATATCCTATTTGAAGAAGCCCAAACCACCTTGTCTCTCAGACATTCTATATAATTTCAGGCTATGTATTAATATTTCCCTCTTAACATTTCATTACTTTTTGCTCATTTGTTTATTATTTATGATCTCTAACTACCAAATAGAATATAAACTTCCTTAGGGACTGTGTCTTTCTGTTTTATTGTGATATCCCCAACATCTCAAATAATGACAAGTACAGTCAGCTTTCTATATCAGTGGGTTATGTGTCTGTGTATTCAACCAACTGCAGATCGGAAATATTTTTTAAAAACTGTGTTGTTCTGAAAACATACATAGTTTTTTTCTTGTCACCATTCCCTAAACAATACGACAATATTTATATAGAATTTACATTGCATTAGGTATTATAGGTAATCTAGAAATGATTTAAATTATACATGAGGATGTGTGTAGGTTATATGCGAATACTATGCTATTTTATATCAGGGACGTCAGTGTCCTCATATTTTGCTATCCATTGTAGGTCCTGGAAAAAATCCCCCATGGATATTAAGGGATGACTGCATATGAAAGATATTCTTTAGATACTTTTTGAATATATTAAATAGTGAAAAATGCTTTTAATTATAAAGTACAAAATAATTCTAAGACTGAAGCAACATCTCTCAAACTCCTATGAAATTTTTAACTTCCCAACTAATCTTCCACAAATTTCTGACCTATTTACTATTACTAAATAATACGGAAAAATTGAGTTGTTCAATGCAATATTTTCCCATTCACCTTTGTATTAATAAACAATGTTCCATAGTGTTAATTCATATATTAAAACATAAAATTTTTATGATAGGTTGTTTTCACAGAATCATTTTTTTAAATAATGGCCCAAAAAGAGACATTTTAAGCAGAAACTTTTTTGTGCTCTTTGAACAACCAAAACCGATTTAAAAATATCTTGTGAAGATTGAACTAATCTATGATAGAATTCATTCTAAACTGAACAACAGGGACACATTCTTATGCTGTGATTTTCAGTACCCAAGTGCCCTTAAAATTTCTTCGTAGTAAGTAAAGGAGAATTCAAATCAACTTGATTTTTATAACATCCAAGGTGTCTATGTTTCTCTTCCAAGTTTCAAAAGGTATTTGCAATTTCAAACAGTTGACAATGAACATATAACAATAAAAACACCCTTCAATCTCCTGTTTCTCATGCTGTCGGATCTTTAAAGCATTGTAGAGTTAATGAAAGTCTACATCAACTTTTAGAAACATATGCAATAACAGATGAAGCAAACACATGGGATATTTCAGGATGGCATTTCCTAGAGCTATCGCATTAGAGCCTCTCTTGTCTCCAGGGTCTGTATAGATGTTAATTTTGAGAAAAACTTAGAAAAAAGTTATGATTTTTTATAATTATAAAATTTATATTATAAAATTTTTCTCTAATTTTAGTGACAAAGCAGGGTAGTAATGTTGAAAGACTAATTAACATCCAAAACCTGAATTCTAGTCCCTGAACTACCAATTATTTGTGTAAACTTGGGAAAGTCATGGAGACACTGACTACAACTCAATGTGTTTATATATAATTTAGAACTTTGTGAGAAGTTATTGTAGTCGAGACATTTTCTTTCTCACTGTAATAGATATCAGAAAGCACTCAAATCTCCATCCTCGTCTTTACTGAGGCTCCTTACCTCCTGCTCTGTGATAGCCTCTGGGTTAAGCAGTCAAGGTGCAAGGGCCTTGCTCCTTAATAGCCTCAAAAAATAGTAAAAGATACACTTTCTCTTTTCTCCCTTATCCTTTTCTTTTTCCTGTATCGCATTTATTCTCTTTCCGTCTATTTTATCTAATAGGACTTAAGAACGGTCTGTATAATCTGGCATTCAGAGAAAAAAAGAGTTAACTTTGTATCTTCAATAACATGGGAGTGAGGGAGTGAAGTTCAAGAAAGGTTCCATGGAGGGTGGGGCATTGCATGTGAATTTTAAGAGCTAAATAAATACACGTCCAATCTTTTAATCTCATTCCCAAGCATGTACCATAGGTATTTCAAAAATAATCACTGAAGGAAGCAATTACATAAGGGCCCAGTAGATTTTGAAATTAATTATTTTTCCATTTTCTGCATTAATATAGCATAGCAGAGAGTAAAAAAAGTCTAAAGACTTCAGAGTTTGGGCTTACTGCCTGGCACAAATGAGCTGATCATTACAGCTTTGTGGGAAAGGGAAAATGGAAACTATTAATTGCTCACTGGTGATTATAATTTACCATGCCATGCATCTCATTTCTTCCCTCCTTGAGGGAAGAATATATTCTAGCTATAAAGGGATAAACAGACAACATCCATTCTTATGTTCTCTTATTTGTTCAGATATATTCTAAATAGAAATGAAAAAAATTGATGATTTCTTTGGAAGCACAGTTCTGAGTATGCATAAAAAGACATTAGAATGTCTTTGTCCCAGCAGACAGAACTTACACATATTCTGGGGACAACCTCATTTCAGTGAAGAAAAAAAAAATGCCTAGAAGAAAAAATTGCGAAAGTTTGAAATAAAGTAATTTGTGCTGAAGCACTGACTATATCTGTGTTAATAAGTTCATGCCATCCTGAATATATGTATGCATTCTAATTTTCTGATGATCTCATTTGTTGTTGTCACTTACCTAATGTTTTAGTGCTCTAAAACATAGTGGCCATCTGTGAGCAAAATAATAATTCTAATTTTTAGGCAGATATAAGAATAGAAATTCTCAAGGTTGGAGATTATTAAACTAAAATTTCTGAAAAGCCATATCAATCTTCTTTCAAGTAAACAAATTAAAAGTGATTACTAAGTTGTAGAATTGGGCATAAAGCATAGCAGGTGTAAAAAGCACATTTAATATTAATATTTCAAAAAACAATGACTTTTAATTACTAAATGGATGTGATTTGCAAGGTTATCTTTCAGACTAATTCAGACAGTCATGTCAAGCATCATTTTTCGTTTAAAATCATGAGACAAAACAGAGAGATACTTTAGACTCTGAGGGTTTTTTTTTTCCATTTAAAAAGCTTTCCAAAATAGTCTAATGTGTATCTTCATTGCATACCGTCTGAATATGGATTCTATGGAATTTGGGTAAGGCATTACGTTTTGATTCATTACCATTTCCTGCAGGTGCTGTGCAATCCTTTTAAAACACATGTTTAAATCTTTTGCTGCACTGCATTTCCAAACTGTCTTATTATTAGAAGGCAAGTTAGTCAGAAAAGAGGCTTGAGGATAATTTTGAATGCGCTAAACTCAGAGGTAATTAGAATCTTTCTCTCTCCCCCTACTTTCTTTTGTTCCTCCCTCATTTCCTCTCATCTCCTCTCTTTCTCTCTCTATCTCTCTATCTCTATTATCTCTTCTCTTTTTCCCTCCGTCTGATTCCCAAAGATGGAACAAAGGGATATGGGATATGGCTTCCAAACTGGGAATTAAAGCCCTAGGGAATAAGAGGATAACTGGCAAAACCGCATGTGAATATATATATATTTTTTTAGCATCTCTATAATGCTTTATTGGGCAATCAGTCTAGTAACCCTTTTGTCAAAGGAATTGACTTGTTTCCCATGATTTATTTGTTTGTAGTAAATTTATACTGGTTCACAGTGATCATCTCTTTTCTAAAACCATCCGTTTAATAATCCACTATAAAGCTAACTAGTTTAGAAGACAGATTCTGTTGCTTTGTGCATCGCTAACCATAAAATAGTACGTATTTTCAAATTTGCTTCTTCAATAGCAAAACGGAGCTGGAAAATGAATAGTTAATAAAATTACACACGCTCATTCACTTGCATATACATCCATACTAGAAAAAATTGCTATTATTTGGAAAATTCACTTTCTCTAGCTACAAATACCTTGGTGTCAGAAAAGTTAAGCTTAGCATTAAAAATTTCCAACTCCAACTTTTTCTTATGCCCTTCAACCACTTTGCATATTAAAACCTGGGATATATCAAAAACTTCATGCCACCTTTAAGTAGAATATAAGATAGCTATTAGAAACTCAGGTCTTAGTCCATTTAAGGATGTAATGATGTGTCAAAAAGTTAAATTGACTTAAATTTGTGGGAGGAAATATATACCTGGTGGAATCTGTGAATAGGTCAGATTGAAAAACAACGAGAGCTTTAGTTTTCTCATCTCTTCCATGGACGTCAGCCCTGACTAAGCCCCCATACTCTTTCTTCTCATCCTTGCCGTACTCTGTCAGGAGAGTACCCACAAAATACTTCAAAATGCTGGTTGGTTTTCCCACGTAAAGATATTCTGTGACTCCTGGTCTCTTGTTGAATACCACGGAGTGCCCTTGATGGACACCAGATGGGTTGCTGGTGTCTCCATCAGCTATTAAATGTGCAACCCGAGGGAATGGACTCGAACTCTTGATGCCTCAGCCGCTGGCAGATTAGTCCCAATCCACAGTTCCCTCCCTGCTCAACCAATAGCTCTTTAAATGAAACTGCTGTTGAAGTTCGATTGTTTATTTACTACATATTTTTCAAGAATATTTAAAAAATCTTTTATATATTTTTTTTCCCTTGCGCTTGGGCCTTTGCCTGCAATACTTTATTATCTACCTCTGAATTTTATATGCGACTCAAGAACTGCGATAGTACTCCCTCTTCTTTGACGCTTTTTCTCACAATCCCAGTGGAAGGAATGTCCTGCTTTCTAAATAATACCCTTAGCATAAATTTGGTGCTCATAATACTTTTTGTGAAAAATGGGTAGTCCTTAAAATAATGAAATGAATGTTTTAAATGTTTTATGTAGATAATACCTATTCATTAAAAGAATTTGGAATATAAAAAATAATTATTAGAGCCCTCATATATATTAATATAAATCCCATCATTTAAAAATAATTGTTATTAACATTAAGGTAACATCATCATTGATATATATATATTTTTTTTATATATATAATAAGGGAAAAAAGAGAACGATGATAAATACATAAATATATGCATAGATAAGAGTTTACTAAAATTAAGTATACTATTTAAAATTTCACAGCAATTAATCAGTTTTGTTTTAATTGAGCAGAAAAATAAAAATTGGGCAAAACAAACTTAAAATTATGATAAATGTTTCTTCAGAAAATAAGGATATTCATTCTCCTAAATTCCTCCTAATTAAAAAAAAAGTTTATTAAACTAATGCAGAGCTCGTTGTCATTCATGGTATCAATGTTTTGATTTTAGACCTTGTGGATTGACCTCCGGATGTGAAATAGGAGAAAGTATTGCACTTATACTTTCTTATTTCCCCACTGTCACTTCTCAATTTTGTTTTTCAATGGCTATTTTTATACAGTCAACATCTGTAATATTTACATAGGCTTCTGAGACAAATATGCTTAAGCGTATTTCTAATAGTTATCTAGTAGCAGCTATGTGTTTGAATAGATGTGCATTATTTACCTGTTTCTACACCCTGATTGGTTCTCATCATAAGTTTTTGTATTCTCTGTTTCTATTGCTTAGGAAGTTATACCACATATTGTTGGCATTAATTTTTCAGGTCTCTGATCAAATATCAAATCTTGCAGAAAGTAAAAGTCCTATCTAAAGAATATACCTTTAGTTATTCTCTAAAATATAATAAATGTAGCACTGTGAAGTTAGCAAATATATTATTTTATAATAATGGTTAATAGTTTTTCAAAGAAAAAGAGAAATATAGATGCTTAATCTAAAGAAACCGATGTATTTAAGGGAAGAAAACAATACCACTAAGGTTGGAAAACAGATCACAAACAAGGGATGAAGCTGGGGAATTAGCTAAGTGTCAAATCATGAAGATGCTTAAAAGCCAAGGTGAGAACTTTGGATTTAAATGTTAGACTGCTGTATCTGTCTTATTAGAGCTGTTCATAAAGAGCCCATAGGTTATTGTTTACATACTGCTCACAAGTAAAAAGTGACTGTGTGATAAAAATGAGCAGGATGTTAAATAAATTATATATTTTAATTTAGTTAGACTTAACAGGAGAATAATTCAGAACCAAAAATTAATTCCATATTATAAATAAATGTATAGTTTTTTTTTCCGTTTTTGCATATGTTGGAAAATTTCCTTTTTTTTTATTTTTTTATTTTATTCCAGGGTATTGTGAGGGTACAAACACTACAAATGTATAGTTTTGAAGGTTAACCTGTATTGGATAAATCAATGTGTCTGAAGTCACTAAATTACTTTGGCAAATTCACAAGAGACTTAACAGACTTGTCAGCAGACAAATTATTTTAGCAGGGGTTTGCAACAGTAGTTAGAAAACCCTCTATGCCTAGCCCCAAGGCAGGGGAGAAACACTATAAAAGTCACTATCGGGACAATTAACAAAATTGAAATTCAGACTGTGGACTATATGTAAAGAATAAAGGTTTTTACGGATGTACTAAGGTTACATAAGAAAATGTTCTTGTTCTTAGGAGACAAGGCATTGAAATGGTTAAGGGTTAGCCTACAAGTAACTATTAAATGGTTCATAAAAAAATAATTTGTATACAAGAGGAAAAGAGTTAAGATAATGCCAGTGGAACGAAAAGTTAAACTTGGGTGAATCTGGGTAGATATACATGGAAATATTTAACACTACCCTTGGAATTTTTCTGTAAGTTTGATATTATTTCAAAATAAAAAGTCACTATAAAAAAATCACAAAACACTCTCCTCATGGGAGGTGACACCTTTGATATTTCCAGCACTTGAATAAGAGAGAATTTGTGTGCAGGAGACAGGATCCTCATGCAAAAAGAAAAAAATATACTATCTCTGCTATCTGTCTCTGAGCTTATACAGACTAATATTTGATTAAATTGATACAAAATAAGTGAGAATAAAAATTCAGGTGCTATCTCAGTGCAAATCCTACCTAAAACAATATAATGTAGAGAGATCTGGGTTCTGAGGTGAGATAAACCTTAACAGTTCATCTCAGTGCAGTCTTCCTTATGACATGTATATTGCAGAGTTCTTGTCTTCTTTAGTGAATCTTAGTACTTACCACTTTTCCTTACAATGTCCATAAATACTGATACAATTTTATATTTTCTTACCACGACCTCTCATTGACATGTATATAAGTTTTTGTTGTTTGGAAAGACTTCAAGGCATTGTGAATACATACAGAAAATCTAGAGGCACAGTCAATAAAGTCCATCCAGATTATAAGCAAATTGAAGTCAGGAATTTACTTATATAATATTTTTATTTCACAAAATGGCCTATTACTAAACTAGTATTTGTCGAATGAGTTTATTTAGCTATTTCGTATTCTCATTTTCAAAACAACAAAATAGATGCTAAACTATTTAAACAGGCTTCTGGAGTAAATTTAGGTTTTAGAAGACTTGGAAATAGGCCTATTTATCAGTAAATGAGGATCAACAGAAATTCATTTTTTAATTCATGTGCTCTATGAATTTCATGCACCCATCAAATGAAGACATGTGTTGAATATATCAGAAATGACTTCAAGGGAGGAAATATCTTTGTTATACACACATACACACATGTACACACACATGCATAAACATATATAAGTACACAAACACATACATACATTACAGAGTGTGTGCACACACATCTGTATCCTCTGTATTCAAATTAATACAGCTATGATCTCTTAAAATACACTCAGATGATCAAAATTTCAAATAAGGTAACAAGTTAAACTATCCCTTATTTTAAAAAATGTTTAAGTGTAAAATTTATAGAAATATATGTTATAAGCTGATCATTTTGTTAAAAGTTTTATTCTAGAAAAAAATAAGTTTCTAAATGAAGATGTCGATTTTATAATTCACCATCAAACGTCAAGGCAGGAAGATGTTCATTGAAAGACATTGCATCCCAGATTGGCGATTACATTTGTTGTTTCTGAAAACATATGTGACTTGCAACCTTGAGTAGATTTTATTACTTAAGACTTTATTATAATTTTGGGGAAATATTGAAAATAATTGATAACGATGGCTTTCAACAAATTCACAAAAACTTATGATTTTATTTATTTTAAATTCAGTGTACTATAATATATGTACAGATAAATGCTTTTTGCATGAATGTATAGCACAATGCATTCTCACATTTTCCTTAATTAATTAATTATTATTATTATATATTATTAGAGACAAGGTCTAACTCTGTTGCCTAGGCTGGAGTGCAGTCACATGATCACAGCTCACTGTAACCTCAAGCTCCTGGGCTCAAGCAATCCTGCTGCCTTAGCCTCCTGAGTAGCTGGGACCATATCCAGCTAATTAAAAAAAAAAAAATTATAGAGAAGAGGGTCTCCCTATGTTGTCCAAGATGGTCTCAAACTCTTGGCCTCAAAGTGATCCTCCTGCCTTGGCCTTCCAAAGTGCTGAGATTATAGGCATGGGCCACTGTGCCTAGCGCTCCTTAATTTTTAAGGAACACTTTTAAGGAGCATCGTGCTTTTCTTTGTGTTTAAAGGATGGGGCATTTTAAAATCTTATTTGATAGCTTTCTTTTTTCTTATGTTTGCAACAGAGAACTTAGAATGGCTCATATTATTCCACTGTAGAAATAATTTATTAAATAGAAATTCTTTTCCCCAATGTATATTTTTGTCTGCTTTGTTGAAGATTAGATGATAATACGCAGAGGCAAAGCCATTACTTGTAACCAAAATGTTTGTACCCCCATAATATTCTGAAATAAAACAAAAATAAACAAAAGAAAAGAAATAATTTAAGATTATTTACTCTGAATTACATTAAAATACATGTGCAATTGACCTGATTTTTAAAGGGTGAATTAGTATGACTGATCCTCTCTGTCTTTGAAAGTCATCCAAGCTAGTTTGACAAACTGTACATCTTTTATAAGTAACCATTAATGAATTCATGTTTTTCTGAGGTGTGATAAATTTATGTCAAGAATATTCTGACCTTTAGCTAAAGTTGCTCCTATAAAACTGTGTTAATTTTTAGTTGCTTTGAAATGATTCACCATGGTACTCAGTATTTCTGTATGTCTCTTACCCTCCTGACAGATACTCCTGTCCAAAAGATTGATTGTTTCCAGAAGCTATGTTACACTTACACCTGCAAACTACAGGTGTTTGTGAAGAAATGGCTGATATTTGTCAAGAGTCTTGCCTCAGGATTACTCCTGTTTTATTCTGGCCAGAACAATAATTCATTATTGGATAACATACTTTTATATAGGTTACATTTTTCATGATATATTAAAATCTTACAATGAACATTTTTCTCAAACACCTTAACATAGGGTGGCCTGTGTTATTTATTGGAAAGACTCAAAGATGAAACTTTGAGTTTTTTTCTTTACTGAACTCTATTAGATGAGGGAAAAAAAGGAGAAAGATGATAAATATAATGTGTGTATGGGTGTACAGGTGTATGTTTAGTTATATGCAGTTTTATTGGAGATGCAGATTGGTGTATCCAACATCACTTTCTGTCACCACAAAGATTCCTTATATCGGCCTTTTATAAACTCATATATATCCCTCCTACACCTCTACCTCAACTGCCCTGTCGTGATCCACCGGCTCCCATTACTCTGTTCTCAATCTTTATACAAAGGAATCATATATAAGAAATCACATGGTATGTAATTCATTGGGGTTGTGTGTTACTCAGCATAGTTCTCTTGAGATCCATCCAAGCCTTTGTGTGTATCAATGTTTCTTTTTTATTGCTTTAGTAAGTCTTCATATGGACATAGCATAGATAGTTGGTCTTTTCATTTGACTTTTTTCTTTTTTTTTTAATCCAGTCAACAGTAGAAGGACATTGGGATGCTTCCAGTATTTGTTAATATAAATAAAGCTGTCATGAACATTTGTGTATATGTGAACATATGTTTTCATTTCTCTGGGATAAATGCCTGGGAGTGCAATTACTGGGTTGTATGGTACTTACATAGTTTTTATAAAAAAACCGTTAAACTGTTTTTGAGTGCCTGTACTATTTTATTTTTGCATCAATAATGCATCAGTGATTCTTACCAGCACCTAGGGTTGTCACTATTATTTTTAAAATTTTATTTTACCGAAAGAGGTATGTAGTGATATTTAATTTCTACTTTAATTTGCATTTTCCTAATGGCTAGTGACAGTGACCAACTTTTTATGTGTTTATTTGCCATTTGCATATCCTTTTTGGTGGAATGTTAACGTATTTTGTCCATTTTTTAATTTGATTATTTGTTTTTTACCTGTTGAGTTTTGAGAGTACTTGATACATACTAGATACTAGTTCTTTATAAGTCATGTGGTTTGCAATTATTTTTCCTCATCTGCAGCTTGGCTTTCCTGCTGCTATCAGGGTCTTAGGCAGAGAAAAAAACTTAATTTTGATAAGGTCCAATTCATCAATTTTTCTATTTATGGATTGTGCTTTTGTTGTCAAATATAAGAAATTTTTTATAAGCTGTAGGTCCTGAGGATTTATTTTTAAAAGTTTTGTTGTTTTGTATTTTACATTTTTCATTTAAGTTCATGGCTCATTTTGACTTGATTTGAATATAGGTATAAAGATTAAGCTGAGGTTCGTATTTGTGCCTAGGTATGTCCATTTGCCCCAGTACTATTTGGTGATAAATCTCTCCTTACTACATTCAGTTGTTTACACATTTTTGTCAAAAATCAGTTGAACATATTTGCGTGGGTCCATATCTAAGTTCTGTTATGTTCTATTGATCTGTGTGCCTGTTCCTCCTCCGGTAGCACACTGTCTTATAACTATAGTTATATAATAAGATTCAATATTTAATAGAGTAATTCCTCCCATTCCATTCTATTTCCTAGTGCTATTTGAGTTCCTTTGTTTTTCCTTATACATTCTGAATGATGTGTTTATGTCCAAAAAACACACCTTTCTGGAATTATGATAAGGATTGTGTTAAATTTATAAATCCATTTGGATAAAATTAATGTTTTCTATGTTGATTATTTCATTCCATGGACATGATTTGTCTCTGCTAATTTAATGCCAATATGTAATTCATTTCATCAGCATTTTGTAATTTTAAGCATATGTATCCTAAGTGTTTTCTTAAGTTTGTAGATAATCGATTTCATTTGGGGCTATTTTACATGGTTTTGTGCTTTTAATTTTGTCTTCTACATGTTCATTTTCAGCATATAAAAATGCGATTGCTGTTTGCATTTTGATCTGGCATCCTGGTACCATGTTAAACTCATTTAAAATTGAAAAATTGATATTTTTTTATATTTGATAGATTCCCTAGTGAAAGCATCTTGGCCTATAGATTTCTTTTTTGAGGGCTTTATATTATAAATCCAATTTCTTCAATGGTTGTAGGACAATTAAGGTTATCTACTTTATCTTACTTGAGTTTTGGTAACTTGTGGTATTCATGAAATTTATACATTTGTTCTAAGATGTTTAATTCATGGAGAAAAAAAAAACTTGTTCATAATAGTCCATTATTATTCTTCCAGTAATTGCAGGATCTGTAGTGATATCCCTACTTCATCCCTGACATAGACCATGTGGTTCTTTTCCCTTTTTATCTGTTTAAGTCTTTCTAGAGTTGTATCAGTTTTATTTATTGTTTTTAAAAACAGAACTTTTAAAATTGATTTTTCTCTCTTGTTTCCCTATTTTCAACTTCATGGACTTGTGCTCTTGTATATATTGTTTCCTTACTTAAGTTTTTGGGGGTTTTACTTTGCTTTTGTCTTTCTAGTTTCTTGAGATAGAAATTTAGATTATTGACATTAATCTTTTCCCTTAACTAATATAAGCATGGTAGCCATGACCTACTTCTGAGGAGTGAGATGCTAAGGCGGAAGGTATGAGAGAGGATCTAGCGTCAGGAGGATCCCAGGAGGTTGGCTTAGTTTTCTCCATTTAAGTTACGTGCTGGTTACTGGAGTGGTTGCATTATTTTCACACTTTCATGTATATCTTTGTGTGAATTCGTTAAATCATCAAATGGTTTTTGATAAGAGTATTAGATAGAATGAAATAAAAAGACAATAAATAAGACTAAAAATTAAATACTGAAACGGGACTATAATAGTAAATGTAGATAACAAACAAATCATGAAAATGGGTCAAGTTGTCAATAGATGAATCTCAACTCAAAGGGCAAAGGTAATTATAAAGAGTACAATTAAAGGAGTGATAGGACTTTTTTTTCACTTTTATATTTCAAAGAAGTTCAATGCCTCACTAAGGCGATATGCTTCCATTACTAGACTCTCTTATGCAAAATTTCCTTCACCCCCTTAATTCACAGACAACTCTCCTCCCAGGTGCAGGTCAGGCTCTCTTGTAAGAAGCCATTGTTCCATGTTTAAAGGTCTGTCAGAGCAATTGTGCATCCTG
This sequence comes from Indri indri, assembly GCA_004363605.1. Lineage (NCBI taxonomy): Eukaryota > Metazoa > Chordata > Mammalia > Primates > Indriidae > Indri > Indri indri. The sequence goes on from RJWJ010021526.1 coordinate 25,462, forward strand.
CTCTGTTTTCCACTAACCTGTGAGTCCTTTCACAGTAGGCATCCAATGCAATGCATTCCATATTGCAGAAACTTCTTAAATATTTACTATGTAATTAAGTGAGTGAATAATTATATAAATACATGACACAATGTAGCAATTGTATCTTCTTTTCAGATGGCTAAGTAAAATATATTTAGCAAAGTGGTTAATACTGTATTTGAAAAATTATTTAATCCAATGTCTCTATATTTTTAAAACTTTTTCCCAGAGAAAATATTGATTAGCCCTCAAAGACGTATCTTGGGATTGTGAAAAATGACTAAATATTAAAATAAAAAAGTGGGTTCATGTATACTTTCTGTCAATAGTGCTTGAAATAACTTATGAAAGTATTTATGCCACCGGAGGTCTCTAAATAATAGCAGTGGCAGGAGTTTCAAAATACCTATTGCTTGCTCAAAGCACAATACCATACCCTGATCTGTACTCACTTTGAACCAACTGCATGCCTCTAAATACTTAATTTACAAAGCTGTCAGTAGGCATTACAACTGCATGAAAAGACTAAAGGTTTCATTCATTTTATGTAAAGCAAGATCATGGAAAGAAAAATGAACTAAAGATTCCCAGTGCACTTTTGGCAGACTGGAAGCAAAAGGCTTCTTTTGTAGCTAATCAGTGAGTAGATATAAAACTAAGCAAGAAAAGGATGCAAGCAACCGACACAGAAAGAGCACAGATGGAGCAAACAGGTGGTGTGGATGCAGCAGGAGCTGATGATGAATGGAATACTGATGGTAGAAAAATATGACCAGATTCAATAAAAGTCAGATATATTTCAGCAGAGGGTACTAAATTGTAAAGGACAGAATCAGAAACCCATCTGGGGCACTTATGGTTGGTATAGGAAAGTTGCCAGCACTTGAAAACAATGCAATACGTCTGTCTTGTTGAACAAGAATTTGGTATGAGGTTTTGTACCACACAGATTAATGTCCAGATTTGTGGACATGGTATATCAGGAGTGAAAAAATACAAACATCACATGAGAATAAAAAAATCATTAATTTGAGAAATATATAGGAAATTCAGGAACACTGAGGATAAAGCACAGCAGAAAAAACAAATGTGGTATGAATTCTAATTCCAAGTGTTGACCTGAGAATTGTAGTATTTGGTAAATTGCAAAGATTTTTTTCATATATAATATTTTTGTGAAATAGTCTTTGTGAAATCAAGGATCAGAGATTATAGTATATGAATACAAATAAGAAAACATTTAAAAAATAATTTTAAAGGGAAATCTCACCTCTCTCATGCTATGAAGCAACACGCTTAATCCATTATTGTTAAATTTAGTATGCCTAAAACTTAAATGATACACTCTTAGTTCTTAGGTTACTTCTAAAATAGGAATACATGGAAAACCATTAAGTATATTTTAAACAAAATATATATCTAATAATATATGAAAATTAGAAAGATTTTCTTAATATTTTTAATGTTTTACTTAATGGAGATGGATGGCATGGTGAGGACTCCAGGTAGACTTCAGTTGTTGAGCAGCTTCCAGATGACAGCCAGTGAGGGAATGTGAAACTCAGCCCTGCGACCACAAATACCGGAATCCTGCCAATACAGGAATCAACTTGGAAGCAGATTCTCTCCTTTGAGCTTCCAGATTATAGCCCAGGCTCATGAACGTTTTGATTTCTGCCTTATAAGAGAGGGAGCTGAGAAACCAGCCACGCATACCTGGACTCCTGCCTTACAGAAACTGTGAAATAAAAAAGCAAAAATTTCACAGGATAAAGGGCTATGGGATTGAAATAAGTAGACTGACATAAGTCGTGATGAATTCAGAAAATGCATTCAGGAAGCTCCAGAGGAGAGGAAGAGCAAGAAAACAAGTAGCTAGACTTTCTTATTTTAACATCTGTAGATTGCAAAGTCTTGAATGGTAACAAAGTCCAAGACATAGATGGCATAGCTGGACTACACATGAAAAATCATTTGTCTCAATTAATTACAAATATTTTATTACACAATTGTGATTATGCCATGAACGATTATCAAAATGGGATAGAGAGTTCATGAGCTTAGTGCTTAAATCTTAGGTAGTTATATCCCCAGAACAGACTTGATAGAAGGAAGAGGGGATGTTGAATCTGGAAGCAAAACTGGATTAAAATTTCACCATTCAAAATTATTTACTAAGGATCTGCAGTGTGATAGTCCCAGTGCTACACAAGAGAGTTGAATAAAGCATGTTTCCTGGTCTTGAAGCATTTT
>RJWJ010021527.1:0-27966 GCA_004363605.1 Indri indri
AAAAAAAAAAAAAAAAAAGTGGTTAACCTTGCCAGAACATCCAGAGAAGTTAGGAAAGACGCTCACCACTTGCAAGATAATGATCAAGACAATTTTACTTTATTATTAGAGAACCATGTAACTCCATCAAGCTCCATTAGGAAACCCTGGGGACATATAGGGACTGATCTCTGGGCTCCGTTTGTAGAGGGGATTAACAGTAATACTGATCAGTGCTTTAAAATCAAACAAAAAATTTACGCAAAATGCCTGAACAGTAACTATTATATTAAGGAGTAGGTGTTCTATAACTGTGAGCTTTTTTCCCCACTTTGCCTCATAAAATACAGAGGAGGAGAAAAGAGAAAGAAGAGATGTGGACCTGACTCCTAATTGTTCTATTTCTCAATCACTTCCAACTTCCCAAAGTCATTCAGCAATTAGAAAATGTTGATTATTGCTCTTGCCAGAGCCAGCACTCCCAGACTTGCTTCCACCACAGCACCCCATGAAAAGAGGAAGAAGCACTCACCATTAAAAGGGACATCAACATGTCGCAATTTTCCATTGTCTGACGGTGGTAACAGAAATTGTAATGGAATGAAGAGAAACTGACACTGACTGCAGTGATTACCACCCCCAATAGAGCCAAGACAGAGCTGGTGATGTTCACTCCAAGACTACCTCGGACCTAGAAAAGAATGAAAATCAATTAAACAATCCAACAACATTCTCGGATATATCTCCATGAATCCCTTTACACCCATCATTTCTTTCCCAACACAGTCTATCTTCTGTATCTTGAATATTTCCAGTTTTCTAACTTATCCTCTTACAGTGGTTTCAGCTCTAACCTCTTGCCGAAACACAAATATAATGCTGTTATTCCCAAGCTCAAAACCTTCAGATGACTTCCGTGGGCACATGAGACAAACCTTAAACCTCCTTCGCACTGTGGCGGACAGCCCTGTCCATGTCCATCCCTCTCACTGCCTGCTTCATCGTTTTCTAAATGCTGCTTGCCTCTCACGCCTCTGTGCTTTCTGTATATTACCTCTGCCTGCTGCGTATGTCCTTCAGCACACTCTCTTCTCATGGGTGAAGGTAAGGAGGCTTTTTATAAGAACTAAAATTGCTCAGGAAAGTGTGAGAGGTTTCACGCGGCTGTAGCACAAGACGCATTTTAATGGTTGTGACTGAGGAGATGCCAGGGAAGCAGATTTGGAGGGGCCATATCGATCATGCTCCAGAGTTTGACGTTTATCTTTTGAGCAAAGAAAACTCAAATATGATTGTGAGCCAGGAAAACATTTGTTGAGATCCGGGCTTTTGCCTTTTTTGGCTTTATGAAAGACATATTGGCATGGAAGTTACAATTTAAATTTGCTTATTCTTATGTATTAATAATAGTAACTTCAGTGTGAATTTCTTTTATTGAAAACTAAAAATCCTTTATGGACACAGCGGGAATGCAAATTTTAATCAATCTGTTGATAAATATTATGGCATACCAATATTTGGTGTCACTGTCACCTGCTGGATCTCAAGCTGCAGGGTTGTTTTGGACTGATCCCGCTTGACATTTCAAGAATCCTCTGTATCTTTATGAAGATTCTCTCGGGAACTACTTTGCCAAAATATTCAGTCTCATGTCAGTAATCCTGTCATTAGCCAATGTTTGATTATAATTTTTAAAAAAACAGATGCTACCTAGGTAAAACTTATAATCTCTTCTGGTTTTTTAAAAACAAAGAAACAAAATCTGTCTTATGCTCTGACAGAATACATATTTGATTAATCTTTCCTTTCTTGGAATGCCCCCCCCCAACGAAATAATAAGAAATATTACTCACCAGACCTTTTGTAGTTCTTTTCTCTGCTGCAATTGACAGGGATCCTGAAATAATAAACTAGAAATAAAGGGGAAAATGCAGATAAAAAGCTTTAAATAAACATTGGAAATCATAACTTAATACAGTTTACTTCTAAATTAAATGGGCATGTTGAACAGACCTTATCTGAGAAGAAACATAGAAGTGGGCATGCACAGATATTTTTAATCTTGAAATATTATAATTTTTGAAATTGATAGATTTGAGGAAAAAAATCACATACTAATTGCTATTCATGTTCACAATGTTGATAGGACATTGAATTCAATCCAACATTATTATTGGCTTAAACATTATTGATAAAATATATATAATTGTATTTTCCATAACATGATAGAACATCTGTCTCAGTCTGAAAGTCTTTATTATGTTTAATGGTAAAACCCTAAGACCATCTCATCAAAGTCAAAGTCAAGATAAAGACATAGACTATTATGCCATACTATTCTGAGTATATTAACCAAAATACGAAAAATATTTGAAACAAATGGTTAAAATTACTGTTGTTTAAATATGAATATAATTCATATTGTAAAAATCTAAAGAATATGAACTAAAAACCACTATAAACTATTTAAAAATTTAGTAAGTCACATGGAAAAACATTATATACAGAAATTATATATACATACTGTAAATTTGTATATGTATTCGTGTATTTGAAGATAGGATTGAATAAAAGCAACTCATTTACCATAGAAAAAAATATATAAAGTATCTCAGAGGAAAAAATTTAACAAGAAATATGAAAGATACATAGGAATAAAACTTTACAATGTCCCAAAAGTACACAAAAGAAAACTTGAACAAATAGACTAATGTGGGAATAATTTTATGGGATTCTAGCAAAGGACAGATAGCTGTTTTACTGGAGACTAAAGAGGCTGAAAATATGAGAAATTTACAATTGGTTCTTGGGACTTATACTGTATAAGGGAGAAAAAAGAGACACTTTACGGGTAAGGTTTAGAAATAAGGCTGAAAGAATAATGGAGGTTAGCCACAAAAAATGTTTCACCAAATAAACAAAGGCTCATCTAGTGAGATGCCTACAATCGTCTGAGCACTACTTCAGTTGGCAAACAGCCCTGCAGTCCTAATTACCTACTGAACTGGTGTAGAAGGTTTAAACTATGTTTCTGATGAGGTCTTGAAAAGGAAATGAAAAAGGAAGCAGAAAACTAGAGTGGTTAGATGTATGCAATTATTGGAATAGACTGACCCTACTTGAGCCCTGATTCCTGTACCAAATAGTTTTTTTTTTAATTTCAGAGTATTATGGGGGTACAAATGTTTAGCTTACATATATTGCCTTTGCCCTGCCCATGTCAGAGCTACCAGTTTGCCCATCCCCCAGACAGTGCACACTGCTCCATTAGGTGTGAATATACCCATCCCCTTCTCCCCCCTCCCACCTGCCCAACACCCGATGAATGTTACTACCATACGTGCACGTAAATGTTGATCAATTGGTACCAATTTGATAGTGAGTACATGTGGTGCTTGTTTTTCCATTCTTGTGATACTTCACTTAGTAGAATGTGCTCCAGCTCCATCCAGGATAATATAAGAGGTGCTAATTCACCATTGTTTTTTTGTGGCTGAGTAGTACTCAACGGTATATGGGCAGGTTACTTAACCTAAGTCTGAATTTCTTCATTGATAAGGTGAGGATGACAATAAATCCTCCCTCAGAAATTTGTGGTCATTATTTGAAATGGAATTGCACATATAAAGCACTTAGTAGAGTGCCCAGATCATAGCAAGAGCTTAATAAAAGCTATTATTGGTATTTTTAGGTTTAAAAAATGTTGTGCAACTTCCTGGAAGTAGAACAACATTTTCCATTCTTCAAATCCTGCACTTCTGCTGTAAACAGGTTGGGGGGAGCAAAAGCAAACTCTATAGTAAAACTTTAAATTATCTCATTTCGAACTTGGTAGATTAAGGAAAACCCCATAACACTTGAATAGATTCTCTGAGTCTCATATAAACCTAGATTATAAATTTTATTTTCCTGTCGTCAGTAGATGAAACTTGTTATTTTATACTAAATTTCGCTCTCAATTTGCATAAAAAACTCTCCTATGTTTTGTCTTGGGGGAAGATTTTTAAACTCTCTTAAATTCTAATTATAATTTTAGTTAATATTAATTATAGTTATTTTCATTAAACTTGTAAAACATATTTTACCAAATAGCAATTCCATTTTCTAAGATAACAATGTGCTGATATTTGATAGTTGATGGGCTAGACACTGCAAATTGTCTGTGTACCAGCCGCATCTTCTTTTCTTCCTTACTGACAAAACCCCCATTTAGCTTAGTCTCCTATGAGCTTCAGGGTAGGGTGAACTCTTCCCACCTGCAGAGGAGAATCTTAATTAGTCCAAGCCAATAATGGCAAATCCTTTACCCTTACCCATAGCTGGTTTTGGAATACGCATATAAACATTTATGTAAAGTGGTATGTGTCAACGATATTCCCCTCTGATATGATCTGCCAGCAGTCCTTGAGATCCTTGGCAACACTAAATTAACCAACCTTGGAAATGACTAGCCACTAAACTTATTGTTGTAAAATAATCAATAGTTTCAATGTTTAAGCCATTGGGTTTGCCTACATGCTACTGTAATATATCCTAACTGATACATATTAAATATTTAATCTGCCTAACTTTCTATGAGTTTTATATTATTATTACCTCATTAAATATGAGAAAATGGAGTCAAAGGAAGTTTAGATACTTTCTCAAATTTATGAAACTACAAGGTAGAGTTAGAATAGGATCCCAGAGATCAGGATATTAATAGCTATGTTATGTCATCTCCAGTTACATCAGAAGGTTTTCTACTTACCATCACCGACCCCCAAATTGTGTATCCACTGTACACTGACATGGGACAGAATCCATATACATAACATGGCGCGGTGGCACTCATCATTATTATTCCCAAGCTGAGGTTCATCAGGGAAACCAGGATCTGCACAGTCTAAAAATGGTGAAGAAAGTAAAAGTTGATTATCCACCATAAAATTGGTATCCATGCCCTGTCCTTTCCAATCACTGTTACCCTTATTCTCCCTTTTTTGATATAATCATATGACCATCTTTATATTCTCTTATTACTTTTTTCCACATAAAGAACCATGAAAATACCAACTTAACAAAATTATCTTTCAGAATATCCATCATTGTCCCAATAATTTCAATGTTAAAAGTGGTATATCAGAACCAGCCCAGAGGCAATTTTCTGATATCTAGGACGCTCGTTCTTCCAAGCTGTTGTTTTCCTTTGTCATGTGCTCAGAGAGAAGTGGCCAAGGAATTAAAAAAGTAATTATTCTAGAAAAGAGAAGTAACCTGAAGGAAAGAGAGTGTATACACAGGGAAACAAAAGTAAAGGAAAATGTGATATTTTCTTGGGATCTGGTGCCTGAGGACATGAGTATGAGTATAGGGGTCTAAAAATAGGAGAGTTGGAGGAGGGGAGAGCTGGATGGCCTAATAGAAGTCTCCAGCGATCATCCCTCTGCATGAACACCAAATTCAACAACTAACAATAAGAGCAAGCACCAAGAAGAACCAGAAGAACCAGAAATCAGTCAAGTGATCATACCATCTGGTTTTAACATTATATCAAGGAAAGATGCACTGAAGAGGGCAGAAAAGACAATCTTGCACTGCTTACGCCACCCATTCCCCATCCCCCACAGTGTCACGCAAGCTCATCAAGTGGAAAGAGAATCTGTGTGCCCAGGGGAGGCAGAATGAAGTAATTGTGGGCCTTCATATTGAAACACAGGGCCATGCTGGCACAGGGAAACATTGCACAGGGCAGAATTCTGCTGGTGCTCACGGAGGGAGAATTAAGACCAGCCCAGCCAGAGGGAAATCCTCCATCCCAAAACCTGAGTTCTGGCTAGGTCCACCACTGGCTGAAAAAAGTAGACTAGGTCCTGGACTAAATTCATAGGGCATTCGGGCCACAAAGGCTACAGTCCTTGGGAAATTCCTGTGGCTGTGCTGGCTCAGAGCCGGTGAACTTTGGGATCCATGTGACCCAGTGAGATACCAGCAGCTATGGCCAAGCCAGTGCCTGTGTCACCCCTCTCCCAACTACAGGCAGCACAGTTCAGGGAAAGTCTTCTTCTACTTGAGGAGAGGAAAGGAGAGAATTCAGAGGTCTTTGTTTTGCAACTTGGGTACCAGCTCAACCACTGTAAAATAATGTATCAAGCAGACTCCTAAAGCCCAGAGTCCAGGTCTTAGTTCCTGGATGGCATTTCTGGGCCAGAAGGAAACATGTTGACCTGAAGAGAAGGACCCAGTCCTAGGAAGAGTCACTACCTGTGGATTAAAGAGCTCTTGGGCTTTGAATAAACATCAGAGGTAGCCAGCAACAGTCAGCCAGTTATTTTGCGGATATTGATAAATTGGCTCTAAAGTTTATATGGAGAGGTGAAAGACTTAGAATAGCAAACACAATATTGAAGAATAAGAGGTTGGAAGACTAACGCTATCTGACTTCGGGACATATTATAAAGCTATAGGAATCAAGACAGTGTGGTATTGGCAGAAGAATAGGCAAATAGATCCATGGACAGAATAGAAATCCCATAGACACATAAATATAGTTACTGATCTCTGATGAAAAGCAAACGTAAATAGAATGGAGAAAAGACAGTCTTTAAAAAAATGATGCTAAAAAACTGGACATCCATAAGCAAAAATGGAACCTAGACATAGACCTTATAACCTTCACAAAAATTAACTAAAAATGAAATACAGGCCTAAATGCAAACCTCAAAACTATAAAATTTCTAAAAGGTAACATAGGCCAAATTCTAGATGACCCTGGGTTTGGCGATGACTTTATCAATAAAATACCAAAGGCAAAATCCACGAAAGAGAAGCTGGATCTTATTAAAATTAAAAATTTCTGCTGTGCAAAAGATACTGTTAAGGGATGAAAAGACAAGCCATAGACTTGTAGAAGATATTTGCAAAAGACTTATCTGACAAAGGGTTGTTACCCGAAATATACAACAAACCCTTAAAACTGAACAATAAGAACGCAAACACTGTGGTTAAAAAATGGGCCAAAGAACTTAACAGACACCTCACCAAAGAAGATATAGAGATGGTAAAGAAACATTTGAGAAGATGCTCTACATCTTATGTCACAGGGAAATGTAAATTAAAATGACAATGGGATTCCACTACACACCTATTAAAACAGCTAAAATCCAGAACACTGACAACACCAAATGCTGGCAATGATGTAGAACAGGAGGAACTCTCATTCATTGCTGGTTGAAATCTTCAAAATGGCAGAGTCACTCGGAAGAGAGTGTGGCAGTTTCTTACAAAACTATACAAATTCTTACCACACAGTCCAGCAATCGTGCTTACCCAAAGGATTTGAAAACTTAACGTTCATACAAAACCTGCACACAGACGCTTATAGTAGCTTTATTCATAATTGCCAAAGTTTGGTCCTTCGGTAGGTGATATGGTTTGGATGTTTGGCTCCTCCAAATCTCATGTTGACATTTGATCTCCAGTGTTGAATGTGGGGCCTGGTGGGAGGTGTTTGGGTCACAAGGGCAGATCCCTCATGAATGGCTTTGTGCCCTCCCCACGATAATGAGTGAGTTCTTACTTTATTAGTTCATGCGAGAGATGGTTGTTTAAAAGAGCCTGGCACCACCTCCTCCCTCTTTTTGCTCCCGCTCTCCCCATGTGACACACCTGTTTCCCTCTTCGCCTTCCACCTTGATTGGGAAGCTCCCTGAAGCCCTGCCCAGAAGCAGATGCTGACACAATGCTTCTTGTACAGTCTGCAGAACCATCAGCCGAATAAACTTCTCTTCTTTATAAATTACCCAGCATCAAGCATTTCCTTATAGCAATGCAAAACCGGACTAATACAGTAGGTGAACGCATAAACAAACTGTGACGCATCCAGACAATGGACTCTTATTCAGTGCTGAAAGTAAATGAGCTATCAAGCCATTAAAAAAAAATGGAGGAAACTTAAATGCATGTTATTAGGTGAAAGAAGCAAATCTAAAAAAAAAAAAAAAATCTACCTATTGTACAATTTCAGTTGTATGATTTTCTGGAAAAGCCAGACTATGAAGACTATAAAAGATTGGTGGTTGCCAGGGATTGGGGAAAGAAAAAGATGAACTGGCAGAGCACAGAGACTTTTTAAGGCAATGAAACTGTTTTGTATGTTATTATAATGGTGGCTACATGTCATTATACATTTGTCAAAAGCCATAGAATGTACAACACAGAGAATGAACCCTAATGTAATTTATGGACTTTGAATGATGTGTTAATGTAAGTTCATTGATTGTAAGAAACGTACCACTCCAGTGCAGGAGGTTGATAATGAGGAAACTGTTGGGCGGGGTGGGAGGGAGCACGGAGGCTATGTCTGGACCTTCCTCTCAATTTTTCAGTAAACCTAAAACTGTTCTAAAACCTAAAGTCAAAAATAAACCTAACGCATGTCAAAATCAACAACATATTTCAAGAAAAATAACTACATTTTCCAAAATAAAAAATATAACAGTGGAAAAACAAAAAGGTTCCAAAGGGTTCACAGTGACTTTTTCCCAGTGGTTTGAAGATTGGGCTAGAGATAAACCTCTATATTTCATGCATATTTCCCTGTCCCAACCCACCATTCTTTAAACTGTGTATTTCTTTTAGGAACACTCACCTGGGCCTCCAGATAGAAATGCCCAGAGGATAGATTTTTTCATCCTCTGAGCAGTGGGCTAAGAAAAGGTACCAGAGAGAAAGAGTAGCAATACGGGCCCACCAGCTTTTGCTGCTCTTCCATGCTGAGGCTAAATATAATTATCATGGATGACCCAGAACCCTAGAATAGATCTGAAGTCAATATATTTTAAATGTAAGTAAATTGGAAGCACGATGTGATAGAATATTGTACCATTTTTCAAATGACATGTTCTGAAAATTGAATACTGTTGTCTCTTGGGCTGATTTACGTATTGTAAGGCTAATGGGACAGTGTATTGGGCATTAGTTCTGATCGGTTGCGAGTTTACAACACCATTGCCCTTCTCCCAGATCCGTAAGCGACTTACCCCAAGGACTTTGGGTTTCCCCTTCAAGAACTTCTCCCGCAACCCTCTCCACATATATGACTGTAGAACAGCAGGCTGGGGCACGGCAAGGCCAGCTACGGTCTGTTCCATTCTTTGCATCGTTTCCATGGTGGCAGAAAAAGTGCTACAATAAAAAATGTAATTTAGGATGAGGTCCTGAAAATAAGAGAGGGGCATGACACTTTGAGGCAGGTGCCTCTCTAAGGACAAAATCTGGTCTACATTCTCTTCCTATGTTATACTAACTGTTAGAGCCAGAGAAATGGAAGCAGCAACATGGGGGTGGAGGGGGAGAGAGAGAGAGAGAGAGAGAAAGAGGTGCTAAATGCCATGGATATCAAGATGCTAGAAAGTCTTGTAGAGAGGGAAATATGGACAGAGTGAGATAAAAATGTTGGATCTCTCAAATTAGAGAAATTTCTTCAAGTTCAAATCCTGAGTCTGCTCAGATTTTATCTCTATCCCTATGACTGTCTATTCCCTTGATTATAAGTATTTGCCCATTGAAGGATGACTTTCATAATAGCGATAAACTACACAGACTTTTGTGCTTTCCAATTTATTGTGTAGTTTTTTTTTATAGTCCCCCTTTTCTTTCTTTTTCTTTTTTTTTTTTTGAGACAGAGTCTCACTCTCTTGCCTGGGGTGAGTGCTGTGGCGTCAGCCTAGCTCACAGCAACCTCAAACTCCTGGGCTCAAGCAATCCTAATCCTACTGCCTCAGCCTCCCAAGCAGCTGGGACTACAGGCATGCGCCACCATGCCCGGCTAATTTTTTCTATATATATTTTTAGCTGTCCAATTAATTTTCTTTCTGTTTTTTTGGTAGAGACGGGGTCTCGCTCTTGCTCAGGCTGGTCTCGAACTCCTGAGCTCAGAACAATCTGCCCGCCTCGGCCTCCCAAAGTGCTAGGATTACAGGCGTGAGCCACCGCACCCGGCCTTATAGTCCCCCTTTTCTAATCAGAGCACAGTCAAATTCTCAAGCTAGAAACTTTCCTAGGTTCATCTTTACGGAGTGTGGTTTACGTACCCTTATATATTGTCCTGTAAACTCTGAACTTTGGGAATGGAACTTATATGGCTCTGAATCATATCCTTAGCACTACAAATTTAAATCTTTTATGCTACTACAGTGCTTTAAATCCTGACTTGCCAATGTATAGCAAGGATAGATAAAATTATTTTTCTGAGACTCCAAGGACAAATGTATTACTCTTATGCCTCTTTCTCTCCTCAGCATAATAATGCCAATCAGATTATGTGAAGATAGGTTTAAGCCGCATGAAAATTTTCATCTACTTGTTTGAATTCATATTTGGATGCTTCATGTCCCACTTCCATAAATTTTGGGGAAGTGAAGCTTGCTAATATTCTTCAAGCCACAGTTGCTTCTGATACTATTTATGCTTCATTGAGGCCCCATGAAAGTCTCAAGTTTGAATATGTGTGCCTTTTCATTATTAATAGTAATACAGATGAAAAAAAGTTATAGCAGTCCAAATTTGCTATGTTCAGGAAAAGAATTCGGATTTCACTGGAAAGTGTTATCAACCTATATTTGTCTTTGATAGACTAATGGAAATACATTATTAGCTGTGTATCAATAAAAATGATACAAATCAAAGACAAAGGGCCAATTTTAGAGAAAGAGGGCAAATACCTAAATAAAAATGAAAATAAAAGATTAATCATTTAAAATATTAATTTAATTTTAGTAAGGTATATATTCAAAGTTATGGAGAGCAGTCAAATAAAAAGTACAAAATTAGAAATCATAAAATAGTAAGTTAAGTAATGTTTTTAGATCCCAAGAAAGAGCTGACACTGTGCCCTGCCCCACATGGCCTGAGCTGCTACTGTGCTGACCTTTCTTGGAACCAATGGTTGAGTATCTCTTGCTCCAGGCATGACCAGCCATTGCTCTCCTCCACCACTGCCCCATGCCCACCTGGAGCCTGCCATGCCCAAGTGGAACTTCTGCTACTCCCTGCCCCTTGGGGCCAAGCTGTCATGGAGCAGCTCCCCATCCCAGTGGCTGGTGCACTCTGCCCCTCAGGGCCCAAGCTGAAACTGCCCCATCCTGTGGGGACCCAGAGCCTTGGTTGAGCTGTGCCATCCAATCCTCCAGGCCAAACCATCTCAGTGCTGCACCCCTGGAGTCTGAGCTGCTGAGGCACTATGCCTTCGCGGGGAGTGGTGTCATTTCTGTACTTCTCCATGGTCCCCAAGGGCCAAGCCATAGCTGGGCTTTGCCATTCCTGGGACCATGCTGCCACTGCACCCAGCCTCACAGAGCCTGGGCTACTGCTGGGCTCCACCGTCCCAGGGTAGACAGTCACTACTGCATGATACCCCATCGTCTGGGGTCAGAGTTGCTGCTGTGCCCTGTTGTTTCTGGGACCTGGATTGCAGCTGTAACCTGCTCCCCAGGGCCTGGGCGTTCAGAGCACCCCTTCTTCCCTGGAGCCCCACTCACACTGCACGCTGCCCAGCAGAATCGGAACTTGTTAGTTGATGCTGAAACAAATTAAGACTTCTTTTTTTTTTTTTGATAAATTATCCAATCTGCAGTGGTCTGTTACACCAGAAGAAAAGAGATTGAGAAAAACATCAAAAATATAAATTGTTGCGGGGAAGGTAAAGTTTAGAGTTTTTGTATGTGATGGATGTTAAGTTGTTATCAGGTTAAAATAGTGAATTATAACTATAAGGTGTTTTATATGAACAAAAATGGATAGAGCCTCAGAAACCAGTGGGACACAACAAAGCATACCACCATATATTAATACATAAGGGGAATCTCAAAAGGAGAGGAGAAAAAGCATCAGAAAGAATAGATTAATATTTTGAAAACTTGAAAAATATGAATCTACATATCCAAGGAGCTCAACAAACACCAAGTTGGATAAACTCAAAGGTATGCTCCACTAGACACATAACATTCAAATTGTTGAAAATTTAAGATAAAGAGAGCATCTTGAAAGCAGCAAGAGAAAGACACAAAAAGATTGGGGGAAGAGGGATAAAAAAACAGTTAAAATATGCAAATCATAACCCAAAGTGAGTTGGAATGGTAATACCAATGCAATGTGATAATAAAAGGGTCAATTCACAATTGGGACCTCATAATTATAAAGATATGTGCACCTAAAAACCCTAAAATATGTGAAGCAAAACTCAGCAATAATAGTTAGAAATGTCAATATCCCACTTGAGTAGAAAAACTAGGCAGATCATAAGAAAATAGGACTTGAACAACACTATAAACCAACTAGACTTAACAGATATTTAAAAGGAACTCCACCCTACAACCTGCACATGAACTTTCTTAGCAGCATTATCCACACTACCCAAAAGGTGGAACATCCCAATTGCCTCTCATGTGATGAGTGAAGAAATGTGCAAACAAAATAGATCTTCCACTCACCAGACTAGTGCAGTGGATCCTCTTAAGCAAAGAGGCTCTGGAATTACAGCATCTGGATCTCAAGTCTGGCTCTGCCACTCTTTACTCAACTCTATCATGTGAATAATAGTGCCTATGTCTTGTGGGAATTTAACAATGAAATAATACATGTAAAACACTTAAACGAGTGCATGTCGCATAATAAATACTAAATACATATCAACTATTATGGTTGTTGTTCCTACTATTACTCATTGTCTACCTTCAAGCATAAAACAGACTTCCACTAACACTCTTGCCACTCAAGGACATGCTAGAGAGGGACTTTATTCCTGGCATTCTTCTGCTCCAATCTGCTCCTGTCTTGGGGATGTGGGGAGACCGAGGAGAGGGGCCTAACTATAGGATTGCTCAGAGCATAGTATTCATGGGGCTCATGTGGTCAGTGGTTGAGTCTTCCTCTCTTTTGTGATTTGTCTCAAAGATTGGTCAGAAGAGTCAGGGTTGTCCTATTTTTGCTCTCACAGAATAAGCTAGATCTAGGACTATGCAGAGTCAGGCAAAGAAGCCTTCCTCTTTATCTTGCCATCTCTTTTCTGATGATAATAGCGTTTGTAGGTAGGTTACACAGTACATGCCATTGAGTAGGCGTATGCAGACCTATCTGTAGACTTTAGCATCCTCTGGGCAGAACACAAGATGTAGACTCAGAGAAAAGAGATGGGATAACATAGGAGGCCTTATTTTTTGTCTTACATCTAATCCATACCCTCTAATCCCGTTATACTTGGGAGAACTGTCTTCCTCTGAGCTTAATTTATAGTCATCATGATAAAGCCCATAATTTGATCATTTAGTAACTTGTCCCAGAAGGGAGAAGAAGTAATCTTTATTTCAAACATTAGAAGACCTAAATTGAAAATAGCCAGTCTTCCTCAAAATTTCTCTTTTGAAAAAGTAATGTGGTGCAAGGAAAAGTATGTAGAAATTATTTCAGAACCTACAAGAGTGGCACCAGCTAAAGGTAACAAGAACCATAAGATGGCAATGGGACTACAAATGCCCTTTATTTGTGGAAGGTTCGACAATTAACTGAGTTGTCCGTGTTAAATACCTGGTAGTTTGTCGCTGATGCCTTCTGTTACCTGCCCTCTAAGTCCAATTACATTCTAGTCCTGCACAACCACTTGTCAACTCTCTATAGTTCTCCCGCCTCCTCAAACCAAGCCATCATCCTATTTTTATCAGGACTATTGTCATAGCCTCTTAATGTTCCCCTGTGTCCATTCGTGTCCTTGTACGTCCAATGCATCCCTCATTTTGTAGCCAGGATAATTATGTCAAAAATGCAAAAACAATTGTGTCACCCTCCTCTTTAAAATCCTTCCCTTGCATTCTACTATCCTTAGTATAAAGTCTGAATTTTTAATGTTGTTAAGAGAAACTCTGTTACTTCAGCTGACATCTATTATCCTAACCTTTCCTTGAATCTCTCTCCTATTTATTAATATTTGTTTATTTAGAGACACAAGCTTGGTCTGTTGCTGAGGCTGGAGTGCAATGGTGTGATCCTAGTTCACTGTAACCTCCAATTCCTGGGCTCAAGAGATCCTCCCACTTCAGCCTCCTGAATAGCTAGGACTACAGGTGCACACCACCATGCCTGGCTGATTTTTAAAATTTTTTGTAGAGACAGAGTCTTGCTATGTTGCAATCCTCCCACCTTGGCGTCCCAAAGCCACCATGCCTGGCCTTATCTTTTTCATTTTTAAAGCCCCGCAACATAGCGAGACCCTGTCTCTATGAAAATATTAAAAAAAAAATGGCCAGGCATGATGGTGCATGCCTGTAATCCTAGCTATAATACTTGGGAGGCTGAGGCAGGAGGATCGCTTGAGCCCAGGAGTTTGAAGCAGCAGTGAGCCATGATCGTGCCACTGCACTCTAGCCTGGGCAGCAGAGCAAGACCCTATCTTAAAAGAAACAAAAACAAAAACAAATATACTTGACTTATCTCAGTTCTTTCAGAGCAGGAATTTCATTTCTATACTGGGACATTTGCATAGGTTGAACCCATTTGCAGGAATATTCCACCCCTCCCATGACCACCATGCAATAAGAATAACAAAAAACCCACCCCAGCATCTAATCTTGTCATACACTAATCATAGAGAAGTCTCTGTCTTCTCTAATGCAATTCCCCACCTCCCTCAGTCCCCACATCTGGAACACTAAACCGACGTTGGTAAGTAAGGGTTTATGAAATCTCTTTTATTTCCCTTTTACACCATAGAGGCCAAAGTTGTTGTAAACTTAACTAAAGATGATTCCTCTTCGTCCAACTAAATGTATACTTTAGTTTTTAATGTAAAGGAACCTCTGCCATGATGTCTCAGACATCCTTCAGATCTAGGATTTAGGAAATATAAATTCTGTCTTATCAAACATGCTGGTGACTCTTCTGCCTTTAGCGTCTCTCTAGTAAGACTGTAAACTTCTTCTTCTACATTATATCATATTATATCATTCATTATATCTTCTAGCAGTTTTTTTTGAAACCCTAAAGAATCTGCTGAGAATTTCTGAGAAACACAACTAATTCCTTTCATACGTCAGAAGGGCTAACTGATTTTGTGTTGCCAATATAGATGTGGATGTCTATTTTGAAATTTGCTGAAAAAGCAGTGGCTGCCTCAAACAGTCTTTCTTATGAAAATAATAGTGGTTATCACTGTGGATATCAGTGATTGAGGATGCATACAAGTGACACCTACAGTCTTTCCATAATTCTCTGGTGACATAGGTCAGGTTCTGGTGCTCTGTCTTTATAAGAAACTCTGGCCATAAATTTATATAAGTGCCTTCTAGCTTCACCCCACAGAAACCCACGTGTTAATGACCTAGGACAGGTAAATTCCGCAAGGACAAAAATGTGCATTTGCTATCCATTGCTCAGCTTCCCTATTTTTGAATACTGAGGAAACCAAAACTACAGAGAATATTGGACAGATAAGAAGGACATTTCATCCAGGCTAGGGAAGAGTCTAAACCTTAGTTTTGTCACACCAACATATCAGGCTATTGACAACTGGTGTCTTTTTTTTTTTCACCCCCTTGTACAGAGAAGGAGAAACTTAGACAATCATTCCTCCTTCTTCTATTGGCTCCAATCTCCTTACGGATCCACATCACCACCAATCTTTTGTTTCCTTATTTTTGCATCACCATCCCTGGCCTGGGTCGCAGCCGTCAAGGAGGGGCATGAGGAGAGTGGTGCGAAGGGCCAGCATTTCCTTCTTTGGCAAACTTATAAAATAGACGAGAAACCCAAACGGAGGCCTGAACCTGGATGGTTTGTTAGAGGATGATGATGGGGATGTAGAAATGGTGACCTCGGCAGGGAAAAGGCCTGGACTAAGAACCAAGAAGACTGGGATTTTTAGCTCCTAGCTTTTTCGTTAATTTGTGTGATTCTGGGTATGTTATTTCCCTTTTCTGGGTTTCATTTACCTCATCTGAGGAAAGATTGCACCAGCCACAGTTACCTCCAAGCTTTTTTCTTATCCCAAGAATGCTAAAAGTCCTCAAGCTGTCTTTCACCAGTAGACTTCATGAGCAGCTTCAGTTTACAGCCTGGGTGCCCCATGAATGGCGCCAAAGACCACTGGAGAACGCGGTCAGGCCACTGTCTGTCCCCAGACCAGTGTAAATGCACAAGACTGGCGACCTTGCCTTCACCCCACTCCATCTCCACCAAATTCTGCAAGGGGCAGATCTTTTTCTTAAATGTTGAATTACAAAAATAACAAGTCAGAAAATAAAGGCCGTAGAAGAAGGAGCATTAAGAGTAGATGAGATAATTAGTAAAAAGTTTAAAACATTGCTTTTAGGTTTTTGATAGCCTGAGAATTTAGAGAACAAAAATAACTAAAACAACCTCATCTAATATCCAGCTTCAGCTTTTAGGATTCTTTCCTCATTCCCCTAATTCTTCCCTAATTCCCCTTTGATGCTCTGCGTCAAAGACTGCTCCTCGCCTCCCACCCCCACCAAGGGTACATCTAAAGGTGCCCTCCACCCACCTCCAACCCAGAATGCAAGCTTGCCCGTGGGAAGTGGTCTCAATTTTTCTCATTCCACTCCCAGAAATCCTAGAATCAGGAAATGAAAAAAAACAAAAAAACATTAAATCAAAAGCCTGGGAAGGCAATTCCCTGGACCTACCTTTCTTCAAGCCTGCAATGTCTGCTGTGTGTCTGATGAGTACGAGGCTCTGGGCAAAGGCCTCAAGGCTCTTTAGAGGATCCAGATACAGTCACCTTCCCCTACTCCACACCTCACTCAATTTAAATCTGCAATCCTCTTCTTTTTGAAACCCTAAAGGCTATGCTGAAAATTTCCGAGAAGAACAACTAGTTCCTTTTTTATGTCGAAAGTGCTGATTTTATGTTGCCAATATGGGTGTTGAAGTCTATTGTCAAATTTGCTGCAAAAGCAGTGCCTTTCAGCACTGCTTTTATAAGTTGCAGTTTTATTTGGGGCAGGAGAAAATAAATTACACAAAAATATAAATAAATGCTAGTGGTTATTCAAATCCAACTTCAGTGGCTTTATATATTAATAATATTCTTCACAGTATCATTTCCTCTGAATTCTGAATACAGAATCATCAGTCATTCCAAACTGCCTATAGTATATTCAGAAATCCAAACAAATAGTATTCTCCACCAACCGTTCATAATAATTTGCTTTAATAAAATAGTGAATGAATTAAAACTATATTATAAACATTGGGATAAAGTCGATGGACTTTGATTCAAGAAGATTATTATACTTGCTATGGTTTCTAGGAAAAGGGTATTAAAATCATAAGATTAAGAGCTAAGAGGGAGAACAGATGGTCAACAAAACTAAGGGAAAACCAGGACAGAGGGAAGCCATGAACTCTACTCACATTTGCAAGAATTCTTTGCTATGAAGACTTTCTAGGCAACAAGGTGGCTGAAGACAATAAGACGCATTATTGAGAGTGAGATGACCCAAGTTTTAATCTCAGCTCAGCCACCAGCCTCCATGTGATGTAGAGTAAGGTTTTGTTCTTCATCTTTCTGAGTGAGGAGTTGAAATAGGTAAGTTCTAAGGACCCAACAGCCTGATCTCCAGGGATTCCACACTTGGTTGGCTCTTCCCATCTAATTATCTCACTGGCAATATGAACCGGCTTATTTGAGCACCTCCTCCCTTGCCATCAATACCATGTATGTCTCATGACTATTCTTTCTGACAACCTGAGGCTATTACTCTGCAAAACTCTTGAAATATATTGGGCTTAATGGAAGATGCTGGCACTCAGACTGGGAGAGTTTGAGTTGAGCTGTCTGTAACATAGCACACGTAAGCAGAAGAGCGGGGCTGAAAGACCAATATCGCAACCCGTGTCTTCTGCAACCAAGAAGAGTGGACGGTGCCTGAGTCTTCACCCTTCAACACTTTAAGTATTTCATTCCATGCTTCTCTTGTTTGCATAGCTTCTGAAGAGAAGCCCAATGTAATTCTTATCCTTGTTCCTCTATAGATAAGTTGGGTTCCCCCCGACTCCCGCTTTTCCCTTTTCTGGCTTTTTTCAAGATTTCTCTTTGATTTTCTACGGTTTGAATATGATACGCCTAGGTACAGAGGTGTTTTGATATTTATTGTGCCTGGTGGTATTCTCTGAGCTTCCTGGATATATGATTTGGTATCTGTCACTAATTTTGGAAGAATCTCAGTCATTATTTAAACTTCAAATATTTCTTCTGTTCCTTTCTGTCTTGTTTCTTTTTCTAATATTTCAATTATGCATATATTAACCCTTTTGAAGTTGTCTCACAGTTTTTGGATATTCTATTCCATTTTTTTTCATTCTTTTTTCTCTTTGCTGTTCAGTTTGGGAAGTTTCTATTGACATATCCTCAACCTACTAACTTTTCCCCAGCCTTGTCCAGTCCTCTGATAAGACTTTCAGAAACAATCTTCATTTCTATTGCAGTGTTTTTGATGTCTACCATTTCCTTTTGATTCTTTTTTAAATATTCTATCTGTCTGCTTATATTACCTCTTTATTCTTGCATTTTGTCCACTTTTTGCATTAGAGCCCTCAGAATATTAGTCATAGTTATTTTAAATTTCTGACCTGATAATTCCGAAATCTCTGCAGTATTTAAGTCTTGTTCTACTGCTTGCTTTGTCTCTTTATGCTGCATTTTTTGCCTTTTTAACATCCATTGTAATTTTTTGTCGATGGCTGGACATAGCATAAAAGGGACTGAAGTAAACAGGCCTTTTGTTTGAGGAATTCCGTTTATCTGGCTAGAAGTTAAGCCACATTTACTGTTTGCTGCAGCTATTTGTGTCACAGTCTAAAATATCCTCTAGTATCCTTGTTTTGGTCTCCCCTGTCATCCTTTGGTCTGCCTAGAGACTACCTCTCGCATAGGGCCTGAGGTTTACAGTTCTTTCACTGTACTCCCCTGTTAGACAGGAGCCTGGCTGATGTGATGGTAGAGTGGGGTGGAGGGGCAACATTCTGTAGTCCCATAATTATGTCTCAGTCCTTTAGTGAGCCTGTGCCCCTCAGCTGTGAACGTCACAGGTGCTTCTTAGTCCCCACCCCAACTTATGTGAGGCAGGAAGGCTAGAGGGGGCTGTAGCTGTATATTCCATCTCCCACATGGAAGGCTAGAGGAAGGTGGAGTTGGGTATATCCCTTACCCCAGGTTGGTTAGGCTCTGATAAAACCCAAATAGGTTAGACTCTGGTAAAGTAGTTTTCCTTGAGGGCAGACTTTGGTTAAAGACAATAAAATGCTCTGGGAGTATTTCAAAATGGTTATTTTACCTTCCCCAACCAGAAACACAAGACGATTTTCCTCTGATCTTTACCCTGAGAACCTGGCAGGACTTTTGGAGGTAAAACTCACGAAAGTGTGGGACCTCTCCCCCAACATTGGGCCCCATGGACTTTTCACCTTTCAAGTTAGTCCACTCTGAGAACGCAGCAATTCATCAATGACAATTGAATTTCTCCTGCTGGTAAGCTGTGACTCTGTTTATGCCTGTCTCTCCAAATTTGGGGGCAGCAGTTGTCCTTGTGACCTCAAATTCCTGAAGAATCTAGAAATATTTGCTGATTTGGGGTTTGCTCAGCTGATTTCTTGTTGTGAGATTAGGTGTGGCAACTTTCAAGCTCTTTTCATGTCAGACTAGAAACCAGAAGTCCCAGCCTTTATCTTTTGTTAAAAGGTAATCTAGGTATGAAAGCTACATAAAACATCAGGAAAAATAATAGCAACACCATCAGAAAAAGAAAACTGCTCAATCCAAGGTTGAGATTTATACCCGTTGCCAGTTCTTTTTTTCTCCCCGGAGGGGAAGAAAGGGAGTGCGTAGACACTATGTCTTCTCACCCATTTATACTTTCAGCCTTCCCTGTTCATCATCCCTGTGAGCCAAAGCCAAGTCGCATTTGATTGTTTCTCTCAGGAGGCAGGACTACATGGTTTAATGGAAAGAACACAGTAGTACTAAGAAGCAGCAGATCTGAGCGCTGGACTTAATTTGGTCATTTGCCAACTGCGACTCTGGAAAAATCTCAACTCTCCTACATTTGGTATAATAAAGCAAACCATTCAGGCTTGTTTGGAGAATTAGGGACTATAAATAGAGAAAGGGCAAAGTATTTCTTTTCCTATCCTTTCTCAGCATTGGTGCAGCCTCTGGCAATAGCTACCTCTTCCACAATTTCACTACAAGGAGCATCTCTTCCAAGATTCCTGCTCTTATTGGACTCCGTTAATATTGATGTGAAGTTCTCTTCACATTCCTTCCTGCTGTTTCTTATCTTTGGTGCCTTGCCTTCTCTCTTTGTCCCTTTAACTGTACCCAAAATCTGTGAGGTCTTCATTAGGGTCCCTTAAAATAAAGCATGTGGGATGGATTCCGTTTCCTGGGGAGACCCTGCCTGATATTCTGGGCCTTCAAATTGATCGAATGTGGGGAAGTGAAAGGAGAAGTGTCTAACCAACCTCCCAGGCTTCATCCTGATGAAGGCAATGCTGCCTCCCGACAGTCCAATATACCGTTCCCTCTCCTGGACTATTGTCTTAGCCTCCTCACTGTTCTCCCCATTTCTTTCCTGTCCATTTTCAGTCGATTCTTAAGATGGAAGGCGGCCAGAGAGACACCCTGATGAAATGCAAGTGAGGTCCTATCTTCCCTTTGCTCAAAATCTTCCTATCTCACTCAGAATAAATCTCAAGTCCTTAAACAGCCTCAATGCCTTTTATAATCTAGCCCCCAGACACCTCACACAACATCATCTTCTCCTCTCCCTATCCCAGCGTCAATGTGTCTTCAGACACTGCCCCCTCAGAAGCACCAGGCACATGCTCACCTTGAGAACTTTGCACTTTCCATGCCCTTGGTCCGAAGAATTGATGGTGAGCTCTAGGGATTCTATCAGGTTCAAAAAATAAGCGCTTGGTTCCTCTCATTGTATCAACATTACTGGGTCAGAATAGGAATAGTACTTGTATATTAAGTTAGATTAAATTTAAATAATCTAAATTGCTTTTGAGAAAATTCCTTTATTATCCATTTTGAATAGAGAGTGAGAACCTAAGAGGTATTCAAACAACACAGGGTAGTTGCTAAATTGCTGTCATAAGAAAAAGTGTGAGTAATTTAAAGTTCCTGTGGGAAGGCAGGGCTGGAGAAATCTAAGAAGGAATAGAAAGTAAAGTTCTGTACTGTGTAAAACAAAGGAAGAGAGAAACAAAACAAACACTCCAATAGTGGTAATGGCCTAGCCATGATGGAACTGGGTATTGCAGAAATATTCAGAAGTCCTGACTTTATTAGATATTTTTATCCTCTCCCCCCGCCCCAGCTCTCTCCTGACCCACTCTGTGGCTTTGGGCAAGTTCATTTCTATCTGTCAGCTTCTCTGGAAATGATTAAGTTGGCTCAATCACCTCTAAAGTCACTTCCAACTCCAGAAATCATATGAGTCATCCAAAAATCTCTTATTGACATATTTCCTTAATATGCGGTCTACAAGTCCCACACCATGCAGGAGGCTCACAGGGTCTAGTTCAGGTTATTTCCTGTATGAGAGGCCAGCAACTGCTCCACCAAAACGAGAGGGAGCCAGGCACAGACGGTGCACACGGCCACTCATCCTGAAGGTTTCCCAAACCCTCACCTTCTTCAATAAGATCCACTTTCCAAAAGGCAGAAAAGGGGACATGGCAATGTCTCTGGTGTCCCATCCACAACCCAAATGATTCAGAATAGAGATCAGGTGAGATTTGCAGTCTCCACTTCTAGTTCTACCCACACACTCCTCCACCCTGCATGTGCTCAGATTCTGCAGGATGTGAAGAAAGATGCAGAAGCGAGAGACGACTAGAGCAGATAACAATGAGACAAAGTCCAAAAGATTTCTTTCAATTTACCAGAGTGGAGAGAATGGGGCTCAGCTAGAAGGCACCAAAAGCACTCTTTGAAATTAAAGCATTACACATTGATCAGCATCATTAATAGTTACTATCTTGAGAATCAACTTGTGCTAAGCAGTTACCATTCCTTCTCAATTATCCTTATGAACACCTTCCAACATAATAATAATATCTACATTTAGGAGATGAAAAAACTGAGGCCCAGAGGAATGAATTACTGTATCCGCTATACCCCCAGATAATATGGGATCCAACCAAGATCTAGTAAACACAACCAGACATGTAGGTCTGTCTTCCGTGAGAACCTCCCAGAAGACACTGGGGTTAGGTGGGAATTCGAGCACATTTCTTGCCTACTGACTCCCTCTTGTGGCCAATTAAATATATCACTTCAATGTCAAGGAAATGAAGCAGATTAATTTAGGAAAAAACCTAGAGAAACTGGGTTAGTTATCAACCCATTACCTTCATGACTCACGTGAATTACTTTCTTTCCCTGGGCCGAAATCTTATCATATTTCAGTGTAGGGACCTGTGCAGGAAGATCTCCAAGTCCCTTCTAGCACTGATATTCTATGTTTATAAGATGTATATCAGGTCTCTTAGGTACAGCCCAGTCTAAGCATCTTTATGTTATAAAACTCTGCGTGTGTGTGTGTGCGCACATGCATTCGTGCATGCGAGTGTGCGTATGTCATAGTTAAGCATCTTCTCGGTGAAAGTCTCCATGACTTTAAGCCTAGCTCTAGCACAAAAAAGGAATTAATGTGTGCAGGGCTGAGTTCATCCAGTTTATCAAACATTCCCAGGAGGGTAACTCAGGGCCATTGAGGACAATGCTTAACCTCGGGAAACTTGGTCAAAAAGGCCAGTAAGAATAGGACCCAGGGTTTAATCCTAGGCTTTCTGGCTCTACGCCCAAATGTATTCCTTTCGTGCATATCTGTAGCAGGTTTAATAATGTCAGAAATAAAGACACCAAAGAAAGGAAGAGGGCACGGAAGAAGCTACAATGGTCTGGTGAGAAGTGCCGGAGGGAGCACCTTACCAATAGTGTGAATGTGGGTGGATAATGACTCAAAACACTAGCATTTATTTGAACCCTCTCTTTGTGTCATATGCCGTGTTAAAACACTTCACGGATGTGAATCGTGTGCACTGTTCTGTCTCATATACAGTTAACTAACAATAATTAAATCGCAGAATTGTAAGAATTAGTGTGTGTCATAAGTAGGTGCTTGGTCAGTGACAATAAAGATGACTATTATTTCTAAGCTTATTGAAAAGCAATCCAAAAGAAATGGACTGGGAAATGCCACATATAAGCAGCAAAAAAAGAAAAAGAAAAAAAGAAAGAAATCACACAGCGTTTTAAAGTAGGGAGAACTGGGGAATTGGTTCTGAAGGTGCAGGAAATGGCTAAGCCAGTACCAGGAGTTTTGTGAGGGAATATTTGGGGGGGGGGGGGCGATGGGGAGAGGAACGGTGACGACATAATGAGGAGTACAGAGCAAATATTAGGAGAACTGTTTGTCTTTCTGGACACCTTAAAATTGTATGCCACCTTCTACGCACTTCATAGTCAATAGCGAGCCGGCCATGCCATGAGCGCGAGGGGAATTCTTCTGATGTTTGAGGGTCCCATCGCTCCTCCATCCTAATTCATTCCCAAAGACGTGTCCCTCTTTTCCCCTTGATGGGGAAAAGTGAAAAGTGAATCCTGATTTTGATTTCCTGGGACAACCAGCCCCTGAGAAGTTCATGACTTTAAGCTTGGTTCTGAACTGAGATCATCGTATCTACGTCTGCTCTGGTAATCTGGAGCAGCACAATGGCTCACATCCCGCTGCTGTCCTTACGATAAAACGCATCAGTTCAGCATCCCCCGTCCAACCTGGCCCTACCCACCACACACAGATGGGAAGGTCTAAAGAGGAAGCCGAAGTGCTTGGCATAAATCCTCCTCAGAAGAGAAGACAGGCACCGGGCCAGGTCTCAGGGCTCAATACCGACAGTGGAAACGTCTGAGAGCCTGTGGTTGTATCTGGTTTGTCCACAACAGTAGCTCTCAAAGTGTGTTTCCCACACTAGTAAAATCACACTGGTGGCAAAGTGTGGTTCCCTGGTGTGGTTGTTGAAATGCAAATGCCCTACCCCAGACCTATTCAATCAGAAAATCTGGGGAGGCACCTGAGGTTTCACAAGCCACCAGGTGATTCCAATCCACTCTCGAGTGTGAGATCTGCAGGCTTAAAGCAGTGATTCGCAACTTTGACTACATAGTAGAAACAGCTGAGGAACTATAAAAAAATTTGATGCCCCAGCCTTAACCCAGGCTAATTAAATCAGAATATTTAGCATTAGTATGTTTTAAAGTTTCCCAAGTGATTCCAGTTCTCAGGCCCAATTGCCATCTGCTGCTCTAGAGGTGAAGGTGGATTTCTTGGAGAGCCTTTTGCTTCTCTCACCCACCTTCACTTAACTAGTAGAGAACCCCAGGCCTTTGTGCAGGTGAGTTTGCTTTTAAACCTAAGTTTGGGACTTTATTAAATTTGATCTGCGTTTCAGCTTTTGGGTGTTTCACTCAATCTTGACACCCTCATTCTATGTGTTATCCCTTCCACCTTTGGATGGTTTGCAAATTAGACCAGCAGCTAAATTCTTGATGAAAAATATCCAACCTCGAGACTCCATGTAGGTTGACATTAACATTCGCTGTGCAGGATTTTTGCCAGATGCAATCCATATAACTGAGTTATATTCCAACCTTCATTTCTCCATCTTAGTCTCACAAAAAATCCCCTAGCTTTAATAAAATGTAGGAAATCTTCCTGACCTGCCCATTTAATTTCCATGATTATAGAAGATTAGTCCTTTGTCTCAAGAACTTCTACTGTGTATACAACACTCCCTTTTCTTTTTCAAGTGACTGATATTAAAGGACAGTTCGTACTGCTCTCATACCATACATTTATTTACAAGTGTTCACAAATTGTCTACCAAGTATATTCTAGAAAATATCCACAAACTTTTACCAGCCTTACATCCTTAATGCCAATATTTTGGGGTTGTTTTTTGTTGTTGTTGTCCTGTTTGGAAACTGAGATAAAATATACTCGTTATCTTTGATGTCTCTCTGGTGCTTTGCAATTTTTCAAAGAAACCCTACTCCATTGAAGAGTAATGAAAGGGAAGAAGGGAGAGAAAGGTGGGGGAGGTTGAAACAGAAATTCTGAGCACTGCTTTCACCACATCTGCTTGTACCACCCTAGGGATGTTAGTTCATTCCACTGCATCTCCATTTAACCATATGGAAAGTGGGGGAGAAAAAGCCACACATAATAGCCATGTGTTATGGGTTGTCATGAGCCTCAGAGGACATAGGAATGGGAACCACTTGTTAACTCTGCAGCTGTTTTATCAGGGAGTTTTGTTGGTTGCTCTCTGGGAACTCGAACTTGGCCTCCCAAACCTAATTTCCACTTAAAGGGCATACACTGTGACTGTGAGGAGGGGAGTGGATTTTTTGCTTTCTCCTGGGTCTTTGGAGTATGTGGGGCCCTTGGGATGTTGCTGAGTGCCCAGGCAGGGCGGGAAAGATTGTGGTGTGGTTCCTTCCAATTTCAGTTCAGACTCCTCGTGCCTACAGGTAGCCATGGGAAGGCAGGTGGCTTTTCTGAGTTTGGCCTGGCTTTCTTGCGTATCTGGGCCTCGTCTGTGAAACCTGGCTTAACTCGGATATTGTCCTTTATCAGTTCCTTGGGCCTCTTCTCATGGAAGCCGGGCATGTTTCTGAGAAGAGGACCAGACCTAACCTCGGATTTGGTACGCCTTCATTTCTTCTGCGCTCCGTCGTCTAAAGCAAGTGGCAGGACTAGCCGGATTCTAGAGCAGGGAAAATAGATGTGTTCTAATTTAGGATCTTTAAGATGGAGATACCCATTTAATGATTAGGAGAAACACAAAGTAGAAATAAAGATTTTGTTACTTATAAGTCCTGGGGGTTCACAGCACACCCAGAGGCCACACACAAGGAAGTCAGGAACAACATGGTGGGGAGGGAAGAAAAAGGGACCTATGGGCCAAGGCCTCTATTGACGTCCAGGAACTTATCCAAACGTGTTTTCTGTGAGAGTGTGTTGTCGTTGTTATTGTTTTATTTTAGAGATTGGGGTCTTGCTATGTTGCCCAGGCTGAGCTGGGCTCAAGTGATCCTCCCTCCTCAGCCTCCCCAGTAGCAGGGACTACAGGTGTATGCCATAGTGCCTGGCTCCATGGAGTTTTAATTTGTGGGTTTTAAGCAAGCAGGTATGAGTTCCAGAAAATCACACTGTCACTGAGAGGCCATCACTGAGACACATCTGCACAGTTTGTGTGGCACGTAAAGGTCAGAAGGGCCAGTCAGGGAGGCTGCATGCAGCTGTCCCATAGGGAAGTGGTCACCAGGGAGCAGAAGGCAGACATCTGAGTCCGCCACTTTGAGGAACTGGTAGGGTATGTAGCCCTAGAAACCATATCAAGGGTGACTGAATTCTGCTTCTGGCATGAGAAAGTTAAACTTGTATTCAAAATAATTGCTGGGGCAACATAAAATTAGAACAATTCACTACAAGATGACCACCTATTGATGGGAAATGCTGCATGGGCAAATCACCAAGAGTATCTCCTGGGATCAAAGAACCTCAGCAGCTCTTCTGTTTGAAGAAAGTCTTCTGCCTTGTTCTTTCTAGAAAACAAAAATTCCAAGATTTCATTTAGCTCCTCTGCATCCTTAGCTCACCAATTCTCCTAAACATAACAGTTTCTCGGTAGTTTATGTCCCCATTTTCTTATGCAGAGAAAAATTTTCTCCTGTTGGTATCCTGGTACCTGCACATTTAGGTATCAAGTGACTCAAGTTAGCAATCAGGGACACTGACTCTTCCAAATCCTCCGCCTTCCCTTGAAGGTCACTTCCAAATGTTGTAGCAAGCAAAAGAAATAGTTGGTTTTGGAAATTTTGGCCATTGACTTGAAGCCTATAGACTCATGTCAAAACCACCAGCTGACTAACTTCTACTTCTCCTTCAGGTCTCAGTAAAAATCTTTTCTTTAGAGACACTGTTCCTGATCTCCCCACCCCTGGGTTTGATATTCCTCTCTCATGATTTATTCCATGATCTTGATGTTATTCTTTCATAGTTTTCATAAGTATATTGTGATAAGCACATTATTTTGTTTCTTTTTTCTCTCTCTCCCAGACTTTAACTCCCATGAGGTTAGGGGCTGTGAGTAACCAGTTCATCAATCAATGATCCTTCAGGAATCAGCACAGAGTCTGCTACTTGTCGGTACTAAATATTTAGTGACTAAATAAATGCACAGGAACAGGCCACAGTCTATGTCAGATAGGCAACCGGCACATAGGAAATATAAGAAAGCAGCTATCAAAAAAGGAGAAAATACTTCCAATAATGATTTCAAAAAGAGGCTATGGATGAGGGGGAGAGTATCTGAATTTAGAGAATAAATGAACAAAAGTCCACATCAGGGTAAATACGCTCAAAGACAATTCTGCAGTGTTCAGGAATAGATTTAAGACAATGGGATTGGCAATGGGTCATGGCCAGTTTCATGGTTGCTTGTAAGAGTGACTGCCTTGTATCGAACCGGAAAGAAGAAGCGGCTTGTATCTGCCGCTCCCCACTGACCATAATCAGGCCGGCACAGGTGCCCAGAAGCTGCATTTCAGCCTCACAGAAAGTCTCTTAAGCATCAACAGTGAGTCCCATATGCTCATAAAATGCTATTTTAAGAAGAAAGAGAGATGTTTAGGTCGGGAGTTATCCCCAGGGTGACAAAAAGAACCTACAAGAGACTCACAGCTCAGGAGACACCCAGAGACACGCAGCTTCGCTGGAGGTAGAGAGGCAGGTAGGTAAAGCTGACTCACTTTTTATTCCAGAATGTTTTGATAATGTTTGACTTGAACTCAGGTTTCAGAATCTAGTGACAGGAAGATTAGAGGGACTGGGATATTCAGTAGTTTGAGATTTCAGACAC
>RJWJ010021528.1:0-27804 GCA_004363605.1 Indri indri
TAAATAGTAGCTATCAACAGTTATATTTGCCCTTTTGGAAATGGTACGGGCAGTGTGACATCAGAGATCTCCAGTTTCCATGGTGATTATTAGTGATGGCATTGCAAATGTTGTGGTTAGCCTCTCCAATATAATTCCTTGCACTTTACGCCAGAAGAGAGGGAAAAGAAAAACTCCATCTTAACATTTCTAAAGGAAAGAATGCTGATCATCTAAGCAGAGAAACATCATAGTTTTTAAATAAATAAAATTTGTTAACCTTAAACAGATGTGTATTGACAGAAGCTCTATGGGTAAATTGGTAAAAGATACTAAAGCACCTGGACTTAATAGGGACTAATTTTTTCGCTTAGATATTTAGCAGCAATTAGCTGTTACTTTCTGCCTACACATAATTTTATAAACTGGTTGTTCTTATAATACTAATGTATGCATTTTTATATGCAGAAAAAGAATATTTTCTTACTCTGAAGCAATTAATCTGGAGTTGAGAAATAATCTGGAATCTACGTAGGGAGAAAACTCATCTTCCTCTGTAGTTAAGCACAGTAAATGAGGTGAAGACTGAGTTAGTTGCCCGGCCCAAGACAAACGCTCCTGGAGGGCACGGCCACATCTTCTTCTTCTTTCTGCTCCCTCGATACACAGTAATTTTGAAGTTGATGAGGCTAAACATTCCATTTTTGCTTTGTTTAAGTTTCACATTTAGAGCTGATGGTTAACCTTAAAACAGTTTACTAAGACAATTATGTGTACTTTGAAAAAAAAATAAAACGAATAAACTTAAAAGCCTCTCTTTTTAAGAAAGTGTTTCATTTGACTTTGATAAACAAGAAAGTAGTCTTTTTTTAAAAAAAAAGGCTATAAAATACAGTGTATACCTGTAAACAAAGTATATTGAGGTAACAGATAAAAAACAATTTGTTTATTAATAAGGAAAAGAAGGAATACCCAGTCTTTCTGATAATGATTCAAATCAGATCTGCTATGCAGTTAATAATATTGTCTAGAGGCAAAATCAAAGATTACAAATCCAAGTTACAGAAAAAAATCTGCTGCCAAGATAAAGGGAAGTCATAATGAATCAGAATGTAATTTTTAAAATTCTACATAAATGCATTACTCTTACAGTAAGAGTAATAACCAAGATGATAAATGATTCTGTCTCTCCCTTACTCAAGCTACCAGTGATGCCAGGATGAAATATCTAGGCCACCATTGTGTATGACTTATACAAAAGTCTACAGACCTAGAACAAGGATGGATTTACAAGAAAGGTCAGAAAAAAATGTAGGATGCTTAGGTCACAAAGGATCACCAGTTGTGACTGAAGTTAACATGCATTCGCAAATCATGGATAGAATTAACTACCTATGGGAAACTTTATCATCATTTTCGTCACCAAACGCCCAGTCTACAATGAGACTGAGATCATTAATGATGGAATTAAAAGGTCTCCTAATATGGCATCAGAAAAGGATCTACCTAAAATGCAATCAGTAAAACATAATTGGTCATGTTGAGAACTAAAAAAGTTAAGATACTAACGGGCAGAATTCTAGAGTCGGAACTGTAAAAGACAATCTAACCCACTTGTTTTTTAATAAGGAAATAAAGGCCCATGGAGACCAAGTAAGATCATCCTGGGTCACAGGAGAGCTACTATTGGCAAAGCAGGAATGGAATCCTGGCCACCTGTTCTCCCCTCCACCCCGCATGTCGGTGTCTCTTCTCATCTAATCTAATGAAGTATTGTTAACGAAATGCAGCCCATGAACACCAGCACTATCATAAAGAGATTTTCATTCCAAGGGTCAATTTACAGAGAATAACTATTTAAGTTTTTATAAGAACCAATTAAAACACATGCACACATATCATTGTATTCAAGTCAGAAAGACCGAAGGCAAAAGGAACAAACATGGAAGGGAAAACACAACATTAAAAAAAATTATAATAACAAACACTTGACATTTGCCCTCCTTGAAGTTCTGAATAATGGACTTCTAGGGTGGCTGATTCCAAAACTTAAATGCACCAATAATGTATTACTAAATTGGAGAAATAATGCATTGCCTACAGAGCAAATGTTCTTAGTTATTTCATTTGAAGGGTGACCAGAGCTTGAGTCAAAGTCAAGGCCCATGTGGTTTCCCCTACAGAAAGCAATGGTGGGCTATGAGGCCAGAGTGACAGGAAGTAACACTCACCAGGTCCTTCCTCCTGAAGAACTCACTTTCCTTCCAAGAAGGCATTCCAGGGCTGTTCCCATAGAAACCCACCGGCCCGAAGCACCCCCTGGCTAGAACTGTAGTCGAGCTATGGCACCGCCTGACAGGGAGAAAGATTCTTCCCTATTACTCTGAGCAAGTCTCTTCTTGTTATTTGAAAAATTCTACATGCAGATGGTCTGAAATTGAGCTATTATTTAAATTATGACAAAGAGCTAGAAAGGTAGATATGACAGAAAGAGGACAGATGCTGATTTCCACTTAGAAAGACACCCGGCTCATAAAAAGCAGAAACTGAGGCTCTTCTGAGCAATTGGATATGACCTCAGGCGAGTCAGGGGCCCTCTCTGCAGGCAATGTTTCTAAAAAGAGGCAGATGTCATGAAGGCAAATGGAATAATGCAGAGCAGTGATAGAATATGGATGCTCTTCAGTTTTGAAATTGATTAGGTTCCTGCAGACACCAGGAAATCATGTGCATGTACATCAGACTTCTGGAGCGCAGCACCGCCAGGTCACGGGGAGTTATCATCACTTTAATGATCGGGAAGAGAACACACTTGGAAGAGAACACTAAAACCTTGCTACCTAAAGCATGGTCTGAAGACAATCAGCATAGGTACCACCGGGGAACTGGCTAGAACGTAGGCTCTCCGGCCCCACTCAGATCTAATGAGTCAGAATCTGCATTACAACAAGATTTCCAGGTGATTCATGAGCACATTCAAGTTTCAGAAGTACTTCACTGAAAACACTGACAGTGCTCTGGCCAAAGGGACTATGGAAATTTCGTATATTATCAACCTGGCACAGTGTATGTACTCCAAGTCAGTCTGGCCCTTTCCTGGTACTTCTGGTCAACCATGGGTTAAACAGTTGAGACGCAAACATTTTTTATTTCAGGTATCAGTGCCTATTAGGTGAGCCCCATGTAGTTAGTTACCTTTTCTTTGTGGGATTAAAGATGACAGAGAAAAATACATAAAGTTAGACATGTTAAAAAAAGGCTTTATTAATCTGCCTGGATAATGATTAAGTGAGCTTGGGTCATTACATTTTCACAGTTTACAATCTTTAAAACCTGAGCATGGGTATTGATTTATTGATCGGCAACAACTTATTGATTTTTTAAAACTTCATTTCAACTTTCATTTTCAGAAAGCTTATCTTCTCAGAAGGGGTACTTCAGCTTTAGGAATGCAGTAGCCTAGTGGCAAAACAAAATGCTGGAGGAAACATAACCTACGTTTTGATCATGGCTTTCACCCTGTTGGCTTCCCACTGGGAACAGCAATTTTTGTAAGGACACACTATGGAAGAGTAGAAGTGAAAGTGTACGTCCCTTGTTCCTTGTCCCACTGACA
The DNA here is from genome assembly GCA_004363605.1 of Indri indri. NCBI lineage: Eukaryota > Metazoa > Chordata > Mammalia > Primates > Indriidae > Indri > Indri indri. The sequence continues at coordinate 3,596 of RJWJ010021528.1, forward strand.
CACACTGCACCATGGTTTCCTTTTCGTGCCCACTTAGGTGCCGTCCGAGATAGAGAGTGGGGAAGCTCCTGGCGGGGCTCAGAACGCACTCAGAACCCAGCCTCAGCATACTGAACATTTCAGGGTGAAGGAATCTGAGAAAACAGCGGGTCCAGGAAAGACTCTATGACATTCCCCCACCCTTCTCCCCCGACACAGGACAGAAGACCCTCAGTGAGACCTGAGGGGAAGGAACACCCTTGTCTCTGAAGACCGAATGGGAACGAACAGGCCTGGCCCGGTTTCCCCGGCACTCCTCCTGCTCACGCCCCTTTGCACTGTCATGTTCGTATTTTCCCGTGACTACGCTGAGCATTAAAGCTAGCATACAAATGCCCAGGTTTAACCATTTCTTTGAGTCTGCCTTTCCTTATAAATGCTCTCTAGTCGCAAAAGACTTACATTAAACACGTTTGTGTGCTTTCCCCTGTTAATCCGTCTTTGTCAGTTCAATTTTTAGACCCAGCCAGGGACCCTAAGAGAGGTGGGAAAACTTTTTCCTGCACTACACTCCCAAAGAGGGGAGAGCTGTTCCCCAGGAATGAAGTCGTTCAGAACAAAATTTAAGGAGCAAGAACTCTGCCTTTAAAAGCTGTTCCGGCAACTGAAGTTGTGTTTTAATTTTCTAAACAACAATAGTGGTAATCTCCACATTGGTTTACATTTCTCTGGGATCTGTTTCATCCAATTCCACTTTTCCAGACAGAGTAACTGGCACAAAGCACAGAGAGGAGTGACCATGCTGAGCAGGATGACAGACAGCGACAAGAAGAAGAGGGGTATGGATCACTGTCTTGCCCCCTCGGACAGACAGCTCGGGAAGCTGTAGTCGACCAGACTACTTTCATAATTTTTTGTTTGAGCACAAATCTTTCATTAGCTAGCTCAGCTCAATTCTGAACATAATAACCACAAATAGGGGTAAAAGAGTACCAAGTTCAAACTGTGAATAAATCGTGAACTTGGCCCTCCCCCAGTTACCTGATATAACAGCTATTTTCCCAGATCCGTGTTCGTCTCTGGCTATTCTTTCTGCCTCCTCCATCAGCAGCATGCCAAATCCCTGCAGGGAGGTGGCGAGGGGGAAATCAGAGGGAAGGAAGTCCATTAAGAGGGGACCATAAAACAAGAAGGCTATAATTTAGTAGCTGCTCAAATCTGTTAAAATGAGAGTGACAAAAGCCCATTTATGGGAGTATTGAAAAAGAAACCATTCAATTACACCAAAAGTACACTGCAGTAGACAATTAACAAAGGTGTAACTTTCCAACAAGAGCAGCAAAAAGGCATTCTGTGGCTGATGTAATCTAGTCACAGCAAGGGAGGAAGTCCTTCTCAACTTCTGTCTCTTTTTAGATAAGTTCTAGGCAATCTCTAGGTGATGGAGGTCTGGGGCGGTAAACATTTATTTATGACCCCTCCACTTTCTAGAACGGTTTAGAAACCAGGCAAGATTCTTAAATCATCAATTTTGGTGCTTATACTATATCCACCATTAGTGGTTTTAGCACATTTTCCTAAAATTTTAAAAAGTAAGTTATTAGGTTGTTTAGGGACTAGGTTTCCATTGTACATAATACAGCTTATATTTATAAAGTGTTGTAATATTTCATAAGTGCTTTCATATCATCAATTTGATTTTATAATAGGTTGGCTCATATGAAATTGTCGGTATTGGATAATTTCTGACTTTCAAAAAATAGCAATTCCATATGGTTCAATCTGATATATTCCACATGACTCAATCTTGGTTTATCCCTCCCTCCTCCCGCCTTACACCCCGAAGGGTACAATTTGGAGGGAAAACATCTCTGGACAACTGAAACACTGGCTCTGCTGGTTCTACACTTCTCTTTCCCCCTTCTTCCTCCTCTGTCTCTTCCTCCCCTCCTCACTCTGTCCTTGTCTCTTTTCCTACTTGGGCAAGTTCTTAGTTGTGAGTCAAATAGGAATGGAAGACAGGATACCTGATGCTGAAATTTAGTAGGATCCCGACTGCTCACAGGGACTACAGTTCCATACACGTGCAGCTCTCGGACTATGGAGACCCCTCCGCCCAATTCGAAACGGAAGGTTTCCTCTGAACACTTTCGTAATCGCAGGAGGCCGATCAAAATGTCTTGATCTGGGTCTTCATATGACAAGAATGTTTCCCAGCCACCATTTGCAACATAATCTCGCCTTACCAATTCAACCTGTTTCATAAAAAGCCACAAAAAGTATTTTTTTTTAAATTAAAGAACCAAGTTCACTTTTGTAATTGTATGCATTTATTTAGGCTGATATCCACAGGTTTCATTTTCTAGTCTTTATCTCCTCCACTGAAACTTGCCTTTGGGGAAAAACTGTGATACTGGTCACTTGCACTTTGATGGAGTTCTAAGAAAGTATGGCATCCTACAGGACACTTAAAATAGCATGCATAATTATGGGATAAAAATGTTAAAGAAAATTCAGTCACTGGAGAGCAGCTTTTGGGGAAAGCTCTCGTGGCAGCAATCTACACAGGCTTTTGACTCTTCCATTCGTTGTACAAATGGCCCTAGTATTTTGCCTAAATATAAGCAATATGTAGCAATATGAATACACAGAGAAACCTATGCATGTGGACATGCTCACCCAGACATATTCCCCATATGGGCAGATGGTACCCAGATGAGGTGAACAATTCAGACAGACTCCTCTATTCCTGCTCAGCTTAATGCTTGTTAAATAACTGGACTGCGTAAGAAACTAGCAAAGTGTGTTAGGTCTAATTTTTCCCTCGGAGGGTCCTAAATGTGAAAAATGTCAATTAAACAAACAATTGATGCTGAGAACAGAAACATCACTACAGAAATCATCTATTCCAGCCTTTCTCAAATGGGGTCCCACAAGAGTCAAACCCCACAGATTTGGCAAATAGCTAGATATTATCCATGTATAACAGAGAAGTTTATTCATTACATACAATGAATGCCTAAAGCATTCCACTTAATTTTTGTGGAACCCCTGTTGATAAGGGCCAATCAATTCATTTGATTATCATCATGGGCATTAGTTTAACAGTTACACACAGAAAGATAAACAGATCATACCATGTTCTATCTGAAGGTAGCCACTATTCACAGGTAACTATTTATATTTGAATTAATTATAATCAAATAAAATTACAAATTCAGCTCCTCATGTGTACAAGCTACATTTTAAGTGCTCAATAGTCACCACCATATTGGATGGCTCAGACCAGAGAACATTTCCAACATTGCAGAAAGTTCCATTGGACAGTGCAATCTAGAATGAGGTTCAGACTTGGTTCTCCTAACCAGGTTCTTCCAGAGTTCAGCTGCCCTCATACCTGGCTGTCCTGGCCTGACGTCTATATCTAATTCTCAATTACCCTCTGGCTCTTACTTATTCATTTCTAGGGCTTGGTCCTATTGGAAAGAAGGTGTGGGTCCAGGCTTGGCAAGGATCTAAGGACAGAACCCAACCTCTGTAAAATGAAGAAACTAACCTGGTATGGCCGTACTTTGTGATGAATTTCTTGGATTCCAACCTCTCTGGTTCTCACATCTCGACACTGCCGAAAAATAGGGGGTGGGGGGAGGCAAATATAAAATTGGTAATTTATCCAATTTTTATTTAAATCCCTCTGTCAAACCCTGGGCTCAAAATTAAGTTTGGACAAAATTTACATTGAGATAAAAGAATAGAATTAAAAAGTTAAACCATCTTTAATAAACTTGAGAATGGGGAAAGCAGAATGGAAATGTATGAAGTAGTACAGTATTGCTTTTAAAATAAATTTAGAATCCGAAAGAAACCAATATTTAATATCATCTTAGGAGGAAAGAACATTCAGTCATAAAATTAAAAAATACTTTTGCCCAAGGGATATAACTATATGAAAGTACAATCCAAAACCATGTATACAGAAGAGAAAAAAGCAAATTCCTAAACTTTTAAAACCTTCACCATTTTGTCAGTTAACATTCTTAGCATCACTGTATTTGTATCATTTTAGAAATGTCAAAAAGATGCATGTTGAAGATGGCTGTATTTTTTTTTCCTTTTTCTTTTTTTTCAGAGAAAGGCACTGTGGGAGATAGGCTGGGAGGGAGAAAGAAAGGTAGGCAAAAAGAAAGGAAAAAAAGAAGGAAGGAAGCTAGAGCTATGTATTCCACAATCTGAGCTGCAATCACAAATGGCTCTTTGAACACCCCCAGGAGGCACAAAACTGCCCAGAGACAATGCCAATGCACAGACCAGGCACCTGTGAGAGCCTTCTATTCCACACCCAGTGTGCGTGCTACATAACCTGACATTTCAAATGACAAAGTCCTTGTTCAATTACATGTCATATGGTATAATCTTCCCTATAGAAAAAAACCACAAACTTCCTTTTTCAGAATTCTAACATTTTCTTCCAGTGAGAAAAGATCACGCTAGGAAATTTGATGATGTCATGTAAGCAATTCTACTAATAGTATATTTATGAAGGACTGCTATATATATAGCATTCAATGAGAAAAAATAAGAGCTCATTATTCAGTTCTATAAAAATAAAGCTATTTCCAAGCCCTGAGAACCAGCCCAAGATAATGCTTTCCTGATGTAGAGTCCATGAATTCTAGTAAACAAAAATTGTATAGTGGACAAGGATCATAAATCTCTGTAATTACTAATCCATTACATGTAGCTGTTGTCCTTTAGCTACAGTAGTTCTATAAAGTAGCTAGCAGGGGAATGTATAATACTATACTTAAACGTTCTTAATGAACACTTGCATGCTGCTGCCTTTTCTCTTTCTTTTTTTTGGAATGCTTTTGAAAAGGCAGAGATTAGTGTGTGCTTATTTTCAGGAGCCTCCACACCTAAGGTCTGCCAGCTGTATTTAGTCTTACCTGTATCCCAAGGTCTTTCATTCTCGCCAGAGCCAGCTCTCTCAGATTTCCATGCTCTACTCCTGAGCTGACTAAGGGCATTGGAATATCTCTGCAGGAGAAAAACATCAGCTATTGCAAAATAGAAATCATTCTCTATAGAAGGAAGGCAGGGGTACTTAAAAAAAAAAAAAAACAAAAACAAAAAATCAAAAAACCTATGAAGCAGACCAAGAAAGCAGAGGCTGAATATCCCAACCAGGAAGCAGAGTTCAGAGCCTCCCCGTGTCTCAGTTTTCCCATCGATGAAATTATGATTTTCACCGACCTCTCAAGGGTTTTTGTGAGAGATACCCGATGGAAATCACTTTATGTAAGACTGCAAAGGGCAAAACAAATGCCAAAATGCCCAATAATCATTAGTAAGGATTTTTGGCTGAAGAGACATTTGCGCTAAATAAAACAAGAAATAAATGGTTTTTTTACAATTTTTTTTTAATGAGGTAGCTTACAAACACTTTTCCATAGAGTTGTTGAATGACAAGCAACCTGGAAGCTCAAAAGCCTGGCGTAGCCAACAACTGGCCTCGAAGAATAGATCTTTTCCCCTTGTTTCCCAAAAATTCTAAATTAAAATTGACTCTGCATTAGAAGAATGACAGCTTGCCTAAAGATAAGAAGAGATAAAATTTATTTCCTGGCATCAAGGAGATGTCAATCAAAAGTTGAAGTTATGAGTTCCATTTTAGTAACCCCAACACCCTCATCTAGACAGAAATCAGTATCTAAAGATAAAACAGCTGAAAAAAAAATCTGAAGTTAAGAATATACTCAGCACATCTGCTTCCCATTCAAAGACAAGTCTCTAATTTGTTTTGTCTCACATTTGGTTGAGCAGAAGAAAGATGTGAAGAATATGCCAATTATCTTTTCTTCTCATTCTGCTTTGGAATCGACTTGAGTCTTTTCCTTCTCTTTCACTCATCCTTTCAAATGTTAAATGCAATTAGCTAATTCATCCACTTGATTCTAATGAGACAGTCCTCCCGCAAAAGTATCAAAAGCCAATCAATTAGCATTAAGAGCTATATACAATAAGTCTATTAGGCTCTAGAAGCAAGCACAGTTTCCATCAAAACACTATAAACCTAAGATAAGTCCAAGTTCTAGGACCAGGTTCAGGCTGTGAGTTCTCGGCAGAAAGACTACAGAACGGTGCTGTGTTCCTCACAGTGAGTCGCATCAGGAGCTGCGCTGGCTCGCCTGTTCCACCACTGGGCATGCTCTGGTCAAGTCTGTGTCTGCCAGGGGTCTCCACTGGGAGTCACCATTTCCCCTTCTGCATTTGAGTAACACTTCATGGGGAGAAATGTCAATATCACACCAATGTCCTGTTCCTCATTAAACCTCCAACTACCAGTCTTGCATCCACTGATGACTCCCGTCTGTGTCACCTTCCTTATAATGGTCACCAAATGGCAATTATCTACTTCTGTCATTCCTTCTATATTTACTAGTTGACCTTGTACTGTAAAGGAGACCTTTTCTTTCTTTTCTATTTATTCATTCATTTATTTATAACAGTATAGACTCATGGATTCCTATTTTATTCAATGAGTTGTAATCCAACAGTAACATTGTTTGTTGCTTAAATTTGTTTTGGCCAGTGGACATGAATTCAGGCTGGCTGCTGGGTCCTTTTGACATGTCCCCATCATTTTGACTATTTCACTACTCTCTAGAACAAGATGTTTCATGTTCCCCTTATGTGTTTGCTGCTCCAGCCCTGGACACAGTCTTTTTTCCAAGCCCTGATTCCTTTTAGTGGAAAATGGTATTTAGAGGCTAAGATCTGGGCACTCACTGTGCTCATTACTACTGGGACGTCACTGCCTTTAGACCCTGTCAGCATACACTACTAAGAAATATATGTACATATATACGGATGTGTGTGTATGTATATATGTACACACATAAACATATATATATTACTATTTCTACATATAAATTAAAAGGCCACAAGTTTATAGTGATAATTCTAATACTAACATGGTGCCTTGGTGTTCTTTTCAGCTTTTACCTTTCAAATATTTGTAAATCCCTTTCAGACAGTGAGAAAGCTGGCTCTCCTATCTGTAGCACATTTACTCATTTGCTAAATCAAATAACTTCTTGGCTCAACGTAACCAATCTCCCAGCAACTCGAGCTGCCATCTCTGTGCTCCCCCCTCACCTCTCCGTCTCGGCGGGTGCCAGGCGTGCTGCCGGCCGTGGCTCTGTGGCGCTGCCTCCACAGGCAATGGGAAGGGAAGGGAAGATGGTCTCTACAGATATTTTTAATAACAAACTGGTACTTTAAAAAGCCACTAAAAATTTCAATAGAAGTAAACTCTCTCAGGTAGGTGTTATCATATAATGTTGCTAAGCAGAGCTGTATGACAGAAAGAATTACCAGCAGGCTGCTACATAACTTGGGGGGCCCAGTGCAAAATAAGAACATGAGACCCCTTGTTAAAAAAATTAATAACTTTAAGATGGTGAAAGTAGAGCATCAGGCCAAGTGCAAGGTGCTAGGAGGCTGCACAGGTTGCATGGCCTTGCAGCTGGCCCTGATTACCAGAGAGGACCAATCAGTGAGGACCTGGCAACACAGGGATTTACAATGATGGTGATGGTTCATAAACGTTCTTAAATTTATGTCTGTCACTACAAAAATGTGACATGGCTTTAACGGTCTTTGGTAGTGACATGCCTGGAGCATACCAGATGGAAGTTCTCCCTCTAAGGAATAGAATTGTGGCAATTACCACTTTCAGTGATAAAATCTTTTTCACTGAAAATGAGGGGAGACAATTCTATACACACTGAGCATCTCGATGGGCGAAGTACTGCACTAAGCGATCTGGAATACATAAATAGGCACTGTTACCACCTTGCAGGAGTTCAGAACCTAGATGAGATTACTGACCATTTGAGCTTCTCACATCCATCTAGGTAGGAGTTAAAATTATTTTTAGGTTTCTCAATTTGATTCTATCTAGTTTCATTTTCTTAGCTTGAAGAGATTACATGTAAGAATATTCCCTTTTCTACTTCGACAGGTAACGTTTCAAGCTTAGAGGTGCTGATATTTGCAATTTGCTCATCAAAATCCTTTCAAGTGTTGTCTAGACTTTTGATCTGAATTTTCTCAAGCTTCAGAAACATGTTTTGGTTGCAAATTGGTATTCCTATTCTAATGTTTCACTGTGATTTAAATATCACATCAAGGCAGACAGCTGTCAAATAGCCTGTGGGCAGCGGCGCTTTAATGTGACTCCATCATGTGTCTGGACAGAATTTTACATTTACTCATTTACTGCAGCCTTCAGGGCTAGAACACAGATTCTTCTATTAGGATGCTGTGCCATAAAAACAATCCAGTAAGATGCTATTACCTTACCTGTCATAAAACTAAACAGTATAAAATAGTTAAAAGAGGGGTGGTGGTGTGGCAGGGTGGGGAAAATAACCAATCAAAAACATCAAATAATCAGTAAAATATCACTTAAATTGAGAAACATCGTGTTCTCACTCAAATTATCTTCCTTTCCTTGTTGGTTCCTCCCTTGTGATACCTGCCTTAAAAATAGTTCCTAAAATCTTCACCATAAACCTTTTAAGTTGAGCTTCACTAGTCAACACTATGTGTTGCCTGTAATTGGTAGAAGCTGCCACTAGGTGAACCTACATAGAAATAGGCAGATTTTCTAAATGCACAGAACAGAAAGACACAAATGATTTTCCTTTATGACTTACAACAAAAATAAACTATAATTATTAAAATCATCTGGATTAAACACTCTGGGAAGATGCCTTTCTCCTTTGCCAGTGGTTTCTTTCTAGCAAGACACAATCAACTACTTTCAAAATAAACATGGCAAGGATGCTTAACTGTATTCTTAGGCTGATAGCTGTTTCCTAAATTCTTAGAATTGCTCTAAAACTTTTGAGACTGAAACTGGAAGAAACATGGCTGAGTAAAAACCCCATGAATCTCTTTACCCAAATCAGAAGGTTTCTAAGCCACTTAACATCGTCTAAATACTCAGCCTTCCTTCACACACATTTGTATACAATGTTTAAGTTACCAATTAACACCTTTCTTAGCATTTTAATTTCAAAATTTTACCATCTACCTCTTAAACGAGTTTCCTTCTGGAAGTTCAGACATGCCAAATTCTAGCTATATCTGAATATAAATTTTAAAACACCCTGAAATGGAATACAAGATTTTTAAACAGAGATATGTTGCTTGAGCCCAGGAGCTCGAGGCTGCAGTGAGCTGCAGCCACTGCACTGCACCATACCACTGCACTCCAGCCAGGGCAATGCGAAACTTTGTCTCCTAAAAAAAATATATAAAAAATAAACAGCAATATGAAGGTGTTTTGCTATAACAGAGTTACTGAATTGTTATTAAGTGTACTATACATGGATGTGGCGTTTTGGTTCCCTAGTCAGCTATTTGTCCAGGTGAGAGGAGAGAATTCAAAATGAGGTAACATTTATAAAGTTTTTGAACTATCTCGGTAAAAAGCACCATCTTTATGACTCAAATTCCATGACAGCCAAATTAGATATAAATAGACAACTAATATAAGGAGCACAAATAATAATCAGCTACAAGGGAAAAAAATTAATCCTCATCAATAACTAGGGAAATGCAAATTAATTCTCTTAATTAAGTAAAAAATACCATAAGCATCTAACTCTGTAGCGGTAATGATAAAGCCACTATTTACTCTAAATTCATATAATCCCTTTGGAAAACCGTTACAATATACATAGCAAAAACTGTAACATTTATTTATACTACCCTTGTGCCAGAAGGGATTTAAGATAGGATAATAATAATGGGAAAAAAAGATGCTTAGATCCTTTACCATGGATAATTTTTCTCATAGATTATACTACTCTAAGAGATTACTTCAACAGCAGTAAAAAGTTCTATGTACATGGATTTTAGCTGTAGTGGAGGCCAGAATAATGATTTGAAAAAAAAAAAAAAAGGGAAAGAAACCTGGAAGTAACCTAAATGTCTAAAAATGGGAACAGTTTACTGAATAAGACAAATTAAAATGATAGAGTACTATGCTGCCATTAAAATTATAACCATGAAGATTATTCTAAGTCTTTAACAAGAACTGGAATGCAAAAATGCACACAGCGTATTTGCCAGTGTCTAAAATGGACTGCTATGTAAATATGCATCCCAATTTTAACTTTTTGAAGAAATAATGTAATTTTGTTATTGACACATATTGAAAGTGATTTAGTAGTTTTATAGAGAAAATATTATTTTGTTCATGTTAAGATAGTACTATATGGCTAGAGATCAGGAAGAAAACATAAGTTCTAGATAATTAGTAATATTCTACAAACTCTGGTGGAAAAAAGTATAAAATCACATTATCAAAAAAGAATTAGTACATAGCAGAAACACAAGACATACTAGTTTGACTAGTAAATGAAATCTCATTCCCTACCTCAGCACTGCCTAAGCCTAGTCTAGAATTTCAGTGATTACTGAGAACAAAAAGCAGGTTACAATATAAAATAAATCTGAATCATTTTTTGATGTAGTATATACAAATAAAATGTGAAAACAAAAATGGGTAAAAAGCAAGAAGCAAAATATAGTAACTATAAATTCCTGTGCATGTAGCCACAGTAATAGTTCAGTAATATCGAAAGCAAAACACAAAGTAACACAATATATTTGAAGGAATCCTCCCCATGTTTACAGAAAAACAAGTGCTTTATTGCGTATTAGTCCACAGTGAGCTACATTTAAAAAAGTGAATAGTAATGGAAACTTGTATAAGAACAAATATCACACATTGGCTCTTAAAGCTCAGGAATGAAAGAGGTCTACGCACTTTTCCATTTCAATTTTAGAGTCAATTTATCAATTTCAATGAAAAAGACGGCCAGAATTCTGACTGGAAGTGGGCTGAATCTCTAGATCAATTTGGGAAGAATTAACATTACATATTACCTACAATTTTTCTACTACTTTTATTTTTTCCCCCCGATCTTCAATCTATGGGGATTAAAGTATAAACAGAAAACAGCTGTATTTTTTCTAAAATGTCCAGATATATCACTTATTGCCTAAACTCCCTCTTTCTCACTAACACCCCTTTATCACATAACAGATTCTTCTATACATTTGGGAACTATTTCCAGACTCTCATATTTTTTTTTTTTTTTTTTGTGCCTCTTTTGGCCTGAGTATCACTGCTCTAATTACTGTAGCTGTATAGAACTTTTCAACATCTGGACAGGAGGATTCCTCCTCATTCTTTCATAGATCTTTCCTGGCTAGGTTTGAACACAGGTCCTCAGAGATGAACTTTAGATTTACCTTCCAAAAGAGATCATATCGGGATTACGTAGGATTTATAGGTTTTCTAATCCATTCATTTCTGCCTTCTACTTTTCTTAGGGCTTCATTTTTCTTTCCAATTTGAGTATGAAATATCACTATGGGCCATTTTCCTGGCCTACCACCAACTGAGAAAATAAGGACTTGGAGAAGATAAGAGCAGCAAACATAATCTCTAGGAAAAGTGTAAAGGGCTCATGACAGGAAGAATGAAGAACACGTATATGGCCAGAAGGTCATGTGACGAGAAAGGCATGATATTATGGACAAGCAACAGGAGGCCTGTTGAAGGAATGTCCCCATTCTCAGTTCTTCTCATCATGACCCTGTCATAGTCCTCCTAGGGAGACTCGGCCCAGAGAAGACTCCACGAGCTCTAGTTCTAGCAGGCCAGACTGTCACTTATATTTCTCTATCAGCATGTCACTTAAGGTGTTTATGAGGGAGGATGTAGGCTTCAGATTCAGAATTGACATTCTATTATTTCACAAATAGGTGGGTGAATTAAAATTTAACGGAATCCTGTAAAACAAGAGGTAGTGGTGCAGTCTCTTTTAAAATAATGGAACTAGTAATGTTCTTGGTGAGTCTGAGGACAATTTATAGTTTGAAGACATTAAATAATGGAAGTGTTTCTTTCGAGCAGTTTTGACCATATCAAATAGGTTTTGACTTGTTACATTCTATTTTCTAAATATTTTACAACTGGAATTTGAGTCATTCTTTTAGTCAAGAGTTATTCAGAAGTGTTTTAAATTCCTAAAAAAAATTGTGACATTTTTGTTTCCAATTTTGTTCCAAATTTCTAGAAAGGAAAAACAGTTAAGATCATTTTATTTTCTTCATGCTATTCAGAATACATCACTTTCTCCATATTTACATTAATGTCTGTAAAGAATGATTGTTGCCACTCTTGCGTTTTCCCTCAGAGGCTCTAGAACAGGGACAAGACACATGGCTACGCTTCCTCTTCTCACACCCATGACTGTATTTAGACTGAATTACACCCCGATTTAGCTTGTAAGCTCCTCAGAAGCAAGCGCCATGCCTGTTTACCATCATGAATCCACTCCAGGCTCACGAGTGAATGGACAGGTGAATAAATATGTTATTGGCAAAGTGGCGTGGACATGCTATCCTTTCATTTTCATTCCGCTCTGTTTACAGATAGCATTCCAGATATCCTATTTTTAATAAATTCAAAACCCTCAATATGAAATCAGACTATTCTCATCAGAAATTATAAACGGAAGAAATAGTCACCAATTATTTTCAGAATAAAAGCTAACACGCTACCTTTGCACTCGGTATACTCGAGTCCACGGAGGCACAAGGGCTAGAATCCGAGCCACCAATTCAATTAGGTCACTAGGAGAATAACTCTTGTATCTTCCTGATTTCCAAAGCTCATAAAGCCCAGTTCCACGAATTACCAGAGTAGGGTAGAGTTTCAGACCATCAGGACGAAAAGCGGGGTTCTCAAAAAACTCCTGTGAATAGAGAAGAGAAAATTATTTCTCCATTAGTTATGCAGAGATCACCCAGGATGAAGTCTCAATCCCGGGCCAGCTTCTCTCACACCCCTGGCAAGCCCTGGGGCTGCCTTTCCTTCCCAAGCAGGGCAGGCATACATGCAGAACAGAAACTCACTGTCTTTGTGGTCTCACTGGAGCAAAGCACGTGCGTGCTGGACTACAAAGCCCTCGCCAATCTAGTCCCTGTCTACTCCACAATCTCATCTCATGCCACCCCCCACCAGCTAGCCTTTCCACCTCTGCAAAGGCAACCTCCTCTGCCTGGAAAGTGCATCGACTTTTCTTCTAGCTAATCTTCAGGTCTTGGCTTGACTGTTGCTTCTTCAGAGAGGCCTCCCTGACCTTCAAATACTAGCTGCCCTGCTTAAGAAAATTCCACTGGACCCTGTATTACCTCTTTCTTAACATCATCATAGGACAATCTACTCAGTGTCTGCCTTCACCTCTAGACAATATTCTCCTTTAATAATGGGACATACTGACTTGTTTAAAAAGTTGTGATAGACATCATCTGGCTTACAAAACCTAAAACATTTACTATACGGCCCTTTACAGAAAAAGTTTCCCTGGATAAGACTACTTAGTCCTCAGGCCAACTGGCACCACTTCCACCCTGGGCTCCATGCTGTCCATTGGTTCTTAGGACACTGGGCGACACATCTCACTCAGCTACTTTGGCATAGGCACTTCTTACGCTACATCATCCCAGCTGACTGCCTTACTTCTTTATTTGGGATGTAGCAAGGAGACACCAGGCATTCTCCTTTCCATGACTTTGCACTGATAATCTGCTCTAATCTTGTCTTGCACGGTATGTATTGGAGGAATGAAGGTGGATTCATACAGTTCCCTCTCACCCTCACCGTGGCCACAGCATCTATCCAGCCAACAGTGCTATATCTTACAAACTGTAAAAATGCTTTTTATCTTCCGCTACCTTATTCTTATAAAGCTCCCCATTGTTTAACTTGCTTTTCAGAGAAATGTAACTACAGACTTTTTGATCACTCTCATTGATTTCTGTGACATTCTTAAACGCTGTTTTCTTTGTGTACCATTTGGTCTCAGAGATAACTCTTCCGTAATTGTGTAACTTTTCCTATAGCATTTTTAAAGTTCATCACATCTTCAATGAATATCCTGTGACCATTCCACAAACAACATGTATGGAAGCCATTCTCTACATAGTCTGAATACACATTTGAGCACAGGATTTCAGAAAAATACTTCTGGTACCTGTATAATAATTTTAGGAGACACATAGGCTTATATACCTTTTTAAAGAATGAAGACAGACTGAACTGGTTCTGGACTTTTGGTTAAGCATGGAGAATTAAAATATGTGTCTCTCTCCTTTCCCTCAAAGATCACACTAAAACGAAAGAAATTTTTTAGAAAGCATAAACCCGAAGAACAAAGAGAACAAGAAAGAAGGCAAGGGGGGACAAGTGATGGCAACCAATTCTTGGGAGACAGAAACAGGATGGAAGACTGGTAAATGATTTTGCAAGTGAGGAAAATGGCAAAGTATCTGCAAAAGTATCTAACAAAAGGCCAGCTTGGTCACACTACAGAGTCCCAGGAAGACTCACGGACCAGAATTACCATGAACTGGGCAGGATGGGAGAGGGACTTGGAAAAAAAACAGGGGCACTGGATCTGAGTCCATACGTGGAGGATTTATCCCTTATTCCTTAGCCTTTCTTGGACAGGCACAAGATGGTTCAGTCCTGGAGAAACCAGAGTGCCCCTGGACTCTGAGAGTCCAGTACAAAGTAAGGCCTAGGCGAGGATCCAGGCTAAAATGGCAAAGCCGGCACATAAACTGGTGGGCGCTCGGCCCTGCTCCCTGCATATCGGCAGCCAATTTCCCGTGACTTACCCAGGCCACCCACCCCCATGCGGGAAGTTGGAGAGTTCATCTCTGGATTGCTCAAATGACCCTACATAAGAGTTCAAGATACTGACACTGAGGAAATCCGTGAGGCGCGCTTATTACCATATGAACATTCCTCAGCAAAGCACACCAGCTGGTGGCCACGTAGACCTTGCGCAGCCACTTGGCTAAGGCTCATCAGAAACTTGGAAAAAGCCTAGAATGTGAAGGGCCGACCAAAACAAAAAGAAAAAAAGGCACTTGGAGGAAACAGAGGTACTGCATAAAGAAAAAGAAAACTTAAAAAAAACCTATAATTAATTTATTCAGAGAGCTAAGAAAAGATAAATTACATCCATAAAACAAGAATAGGATACTATAGAAAACTGAAAAGCTGGAATATAAGAAAGAACTCTTGGAAATGAAAATGATAATGCTAAAAGCTGCAAGACAATGGTACAATGTATTTAAAGAAATCTGAGGAAAAATGACTTTTATCCTAGAATTCTTAAGCGGAAAGGTAGAACGGACATTTTCAAGCATGCGAAGGGTTTATTTCCCACGATGAAATCTTTTATTAGGAAGCTGCTGGAGAATGTGTTTCAGCAAGATGAAGGGGTACACTAATAAAGAGGGTAACTTGGGGCACACAAAGCAAAGGATGCAACCAGGAAAGCAGGGAAGGGAAGGCCCAGGGCGGGTACCTGGGAACTAGGCCCAGAGAAAGGCCAGTCCAGTTTGGAGCTGGAAGACAGGACCACCAAGGAGTTGGGTCTCTGTCCTGGAAAAGGAACTGATAGGAATATCTGAGAAGTTAGGCCACTGAGAGAGCTTTAACACTGAGTCTGTATTTTTCAAAGTTATAGGCACAAAGAATACTGAGCAAACAAAAAAAATAAGGGAACTGATAACTCCACAGAAAAGCAAGGTTATTCAAGAACAGAAATGTTCCTGTTACACTTGGTAGGTATGTACGTACTGAGTGAGTACAGTGTGTTACTTGGCTCCATGTGAATAATAAATTATGCAGGAATTATAATGCAAGCACTGATAATATAAAACAGTGATATAAAAAATATTGGGAGAATGGGAGGAGAGTAGAAAAGAATTAAATCTTCAACTACCATAAGCAAGTGAATCTATCTAAAATTGATAAACCAAGAAATAGCAATCCAAGCATAGTATTAAGAAATATGAGCCCGGGCAAGATACTGAGACCCCGTCTCTACAAAAAAAAAAAAAAAAAAAAAAATTAGCTGGTTATGGTGGCGTGCACCTGTAGTCCCAGGCTGAGGCAGGAGGATCACTTGAGCTCAGGAGTCTGAGGCTGCAGTGAGCTATGATGATGCCCCTGCACTCTAGCTGGGGCGACACAGCAAGACCCTATCTCAAAGAAAAGAAAAGAAATATGGATGTAAATACTGAGAAAGAAAAAAAAACCCAGCTACAACAGCTGAAAGTAGCAGACTACTGCTTTTTGATATGACTTATTTAGCACGATTAGATTTTAAAGTATTACTTAGTAATGATTTTATGATGTAATAGCCTTTATATCATAAAGATTAAAAATTAACAGACATCACCCTGATCGCAATGTGAATGATGTGTCCGCAGGGAACATGGCTGGTAGTGGGGCGACTGGTTATGAGGCTGTTTAACCATGCGGGGAGCTGAGGAAGGGAGGAACGAAGGCTGTGGCTGCGAGGAGGGCAGCTCTGAAAGACATGCGGAGGTAACCGACAGGCCCCCCTGTGGGACCGCACTCAGGCCACGGGGAAATCACAACAGCAGCAGCGGCAGCAAATATTTACTGAGCGCTCACTATGTGCCAGACACTTACTTCCCTAAGTGTGCTGTGTGTATTATTTCAGTTAATCTTCACAACAGGCGGGTACTATAATTAGCCTCATTTTCTAGACAAAGAAACTGAGGAACAAAGCAGTGCTTGCTACTAGGCAGTGAGGCCAGGATCGAACTAGGTGCAGTCCAGCTCGAGGGTGAGTATTCTCCACTTCCTCCTGAATGACTCCAAAATTCTGCTTTGGGAGATGAGGCGAATGGTAGGGACAAAAAGCATTGGGAGAAAACACAAAAGAACAAGAGCACGAGGGGAAAGGATAAATATGCCCTTACTAATGGACACATTAAGTCTGAAGTACCCGTTAGACATCTGGGGCTTGTCGAAGAGCATTATGTAATCAGTCTCAGGAGCCTAAGGCTTAAGGCTGGAGAGAGAGTTGGAGACTCACTGAAGTATAAGTAGCCGAGTTAGAACATGGGAGGAAAGGCGAGCAGACGGCAGACAGCAAAAGACAGAGCCCCCCATTTAGCGGTGGGTGGAAAAAGACCATCCAACAGAGGAGACCAAGAAAAAACAGTCCCAGAGGTAGGAAGAGAACTGGGAGACAGGAGAGTGAGGAAAGCCAGGAGGTGAGAATCCCAAAATGGAAATGGTCTTTAGCAACTGCAAATGGCAGCGGAGCAGTATCCTGTGGGTTTGGAGGTGAGAATTATCTTAGGACATCTGAGAGGGGAGTCTCAGTGGCTGTGAGGAGGACGCGGGAGGCAGAGACAGGGGAGCATTGGTAAGTGCTGTGGGGACACTCAGTGACAAGGGAGAGACCGGTCCTATCTGAAGGAAGGCACTGCTTCTCATTACAGGCCTTATGGTGCATTTTGACTTTTATAATTATGATGTTTTACTTTGACACAAATGAAAAGGTAACTAAAACAAGGGGGGAGTTTTGAAGCTTTGTTTCAGTAAGATCCAACTTGGCCATTTCTGCCAAGAGTTCTGTGTGGATTTCAATACCCTTCAGGTCTGGTGTAGGGGTTCACAGTAAAGCAGACTTTCCTTTGCCTGAGAAAAGGATCACGGAAAAGTACAACGGAAAGGGTGCGTGGCTCAGAGCTGGCTTCTAGACACCTGACTTTAACAGGTACTCGACCACGCTGGGCCTTGTTTCCTCTCCTCTGACCATCAGTTACTCAATCTTAGCAGGCCTTGTTGCCCGGTCTGAGGAAACAACACCAGGTGGTCTTTTCCCATATAACTCTATACTTGTCTGTATTCTATAACGCCACCTTAAGTGCCTTTACATTAAAAACAAAACAAACAACAACAAACACTTCTAACCACGCCCAACATCCCTTAACTCAATCACACTGGCTTTTGGGGGAAACAGCTCAGTGGAGAAGCAAGAACTCCTAAGTATCCAAATGGCAGGGCAGACAAGACAGAGAACCATTTCCAGTGACTGACAGGTGTCTGGAGATAAATTTTTCCTCAAGAGAAAGAGACATTCTTCAAGCATGTTCAGTAACCTGAGCTCAGCTATCCAGGAGCAGTCTAATTTTTTAAAGACTAAAATACCTAAACAGCTAAAAGTCATTCTGAGTAATAAATAAGTCCTATTTGAGGATAGATGGAGAGGGTGAAGTTAATGCTAGCAGGATAAATTCCTGAGATGTTAAACATTCTCCATCACAACAAAGCTAGACTTTCAGCTTTACAAGAAAAAAGAAAACTTCATTTCAAAAGTTAAGCTGAGTTACTGGAAAATGTAAGCAAATGCTATTCTATTTATCAGACACAACTACAAACTCTGCACTTACTACTCTGTTAAGAATGTAAATTTACAAGAAATATAGCAGGTGAACAGGACCACACTCCTCATGACACAGAACTGACCTACACAACAGGTAGATCTAAGCCAATCTATAACTAACACACATAGGCACAAAACCCCGCAGACTGTCATATCTTAGCGGGCTGGGTTGTGGCTTTATGAATCCACTGCAGGCTAGGAAATCCTGTCCTCTACAGAGATAAAATTGTGTAGACTTTTGCAATTATACGAGTAGGTCCCTGACTTAGCAACCTTTCCTGTGCAACAAAATACATTTAGGGAACTATATATGTGGGTCGTTAACAAGGAATTCTGGGCAAATATGACAATAAAATAAAGTAGGAAAAAAAGAAGTTGTTAAAGTATAAAAAACACTGCCTAAGTCAGGAAAGGCTGTGAATTTCAAATAGGCCCCCAAAAGATTTTCTAAACAAAAACTTTTAGTTTTAAAATTTATATAAATTTTTATTGAAGTATATGTCGGGTAAAGTACATGTCATAAGTATACATCTTGATAGTTTCTTTACAAATCATGTAACCAGCACCCAGACACTCAAATCAAGAAAAAGAACATTATCAGAATCTCAGCAGTCCACCTCATACTTGTTTCCAGTTAAAATTCTACCCAACGTTTTTGAACTTCATATTAATTATAGGTCAGGAAGTCTTTTGGATCTGCCTGCTGTGTTCCATATTATGCTGAATAGAATTGGCCATGTTGTTCTATGAAGTTACAATTATTCTTCTTGTTTTATAGTATTTCATCACGATTATACCACAATTTATTTGTGCACTCTACTATTAATAGACACTTAGGTATTTTCCACTTTAATGATATTACCAACAGTAACTTGTAAACATGTCTGTTGGTAAATATGTGTGTGTTTCTCTCGGGTATGTATACATCTAGCAGAATTCCTGGGTCGTGGGGGATGCATTTGTTCAGCTTTAGCAGACGCTGTCAAATAGTTTTCTAACCTGCAGGTACCAAGTTACATTGCTGCCAGCAGTAAAGGAGAGTTCTAGTTGTTTTAACTCTTGCCAACACTTAATACTGTCTTTTTAAATGTTAGCCATTTTTAGCCATTCTGGTGAGTATACAGCAGTAATGCCTTGTAGTTCTAAATTTCATTTCTGTGAGGATTATTTTGAGAACTTTTTGACAGGTTTACTGGCTGTTTGAATACCCTCTTTTGTGAAATGTTTGTTCAAGTTTTCTGCCCATTTTCCTACTGAGCTGTCTGTCTTTTTCTTACTGATTTGTAAAAACTATTTTAAGACAATTTATAAGTTAATTTGCAGATAATTTTTCTCTAGGGAAAATTCAGATTTTTCATTTTAGCTCCATTTTATCACTCATTTACTAGGATAACATTAAAAAAGAAATATGGTCTGCTCATATGCCCTGTGGGTTTCTCCAAAAAGATTATAAACAAACATAAATCTGTTTACACGAAGGGTTGTCTTCACAATATTTTACTGAACTATCCCTTACTTGGAAGACACTAAGGAAAATGAATAGCAAGACTCAGCTATTTGCTATTATTCACTAGGGCATTAAACATACCTTATTTCTCAAGAGCACTTAAAAGTTCATAAATTCTGTCTAAACCACTGGGACACCTAGGATCTGTGCTAAAGAAAAGTGCGTTTCAGGTGCCTTTTAGCTTGGTGTCTAAGTACCTGGCTATTAGTTACTGAGGGGAGGATACTAGATTAAAAATCTATTACACAACCAGTATGGATGGATTACTAACAGAGATATCTGTGAATTAATGCTGTCTTATAAACAGGCCTCCAGCTGCAGTTTCACTAGCTTAAAAAAATAATAATCAACTTTTTAAAAGGAAAGAATTATTAAGTTTACAAATAAGGCTTGGTGAATTTCATTTTTCTAAACAGAGCGAAATAAAAGTATTTTTATATATGAAATAACTTGATAAATATTGTCATCATCTTCATTAAAAGGACACCCCTAAAAATGTTTCACCTGCTTGAGAATCTGAAGAAAAAAACAAAGGGCCTGACCAGTGTCATTTTCCATAACAAAGCTAACATGGATCAAGAAACCATGATAGAGTGGAAACAAAACAAAACAAAAACTCAGAGTTAAAGTTAGGTATTAAAATTCAAAGACCAGAAAGGCTAGAAGAAAATAGAAAGGCAGTTCTGAACTTAGAAGCATTTGAAGAAAAAAAAAACATGATGGATTTGACAACAGAAGCAAAAGTGAACAGTCAACAGGTTGGGGAAAATATTTGCAACAAATAAAAACAAGTCCATAATCTCTTCACCTAAAAAGTTCATATAAATTAATATTAAAAATATTATATCCCAATAAAGTAACTGATCAGAGGACAAAAACACACAATTCCAAAAAGATGAAACAAATATAATTAGTAAATACAAACCTGAAAAATATACTATTACAATTTCAAAATGCAAGTTAAAATGCCACTGTTATCCATCAAATTAGTGAAGAATAAAATACTATATTTATATGTGTGTATGTATGTATAGGTGTATATATATAGAAAATAAACAGGAGAGAATTATTTTGGGGGAAAAAAACAACCCTGCTGAAATGAGTGTAAATTGTTACAACCCTCTACAAAGCAATTTAGTATCATAATATAGTGAGATTCTTAAAACGTTTATACCTTTAATGATAATTCTACTCCATGGAATCCATCATAAAGAAATAAACCTAAATACTATAAAAAAATAATAGGCGTAAAGTTGTTTACCTACAATTTATTCATAATATCAAAAACTGATAATATCTTATAGTTTGAAAAATTTGGAAATGGTTAAGCAAGGTATGACATATTAAATGAAACAGATATTTAAGTATGTTAACAAAGACCAGGCTACAACATGGATAAATGCTTGTTGAGTGAAAAAGCTATTAGAAGAATTACCTATCTCCCATACATTTGTAAAATGTAAGTGCCTGTGTTATAGGTGCATAAACACCCAAAGAAGCCTACGTATAAAAAAATCTGGAAAGAATATATTAAGATGTTAGAGTGTTGTCTGGCAGGGCTCTGTGTGCCTTCTCTTACTGTACTGTGTTTCTAACATTCTGTAATGAGCATGTATTGCTTTGATGATGGAAAAAATCAACAGTAAACAAACAGCAAGAGCGGAGAGGTGACCAGAAGCATGCAGAGGCTTTCTAAACGGGCCTGGCTGAAGTAACACTCACCGTAAACTGTTCAATGTCTCTTTCTAGTCCCACATTTGGCAGGTCAGGCATCATGTGAGCCACAACTTTGAAACCGGAATCTTTGGCCAGGTGAAATGACTCACAAACTGCCTTCACAGTGTGGCCCCTGAGAAAAGAAAAGTCACCACCTATTACACAAGTAAATGGGCAACAAAGTTAAGACCAGCAGCAAAGGGAAAACAATCTGAGACATGTAGCAGAAATTCGGTAACCAAAATTCCTATGGCTGGGGGTAAAATAACTCATAAAGTCACCTTTTACATCCTCACCTCTGAGGGGGGCTGGAAGTAAACCATTTCACGTCTGAGATATTTCTCAGAAATTCCCTTATGCAACTATTTAACGTCCTGAAAATAAATGTCAGGGGTAACAGGAGTTAATGTATATTAAAATTATTTGGTTTAGCATCATTAGTCAAAATAAGCTTACTAGTGTAAATGTCTATATTAAAAACAGGAATAATGAGCTCAAAACTATGCAGCAGCAGCTTGCTATGCTCTTTCCTTTAAAAATCTTGTGTGATTATTTGCAGAGAGAAAGAGAAGAGTGAAATCTATTTCATTAGCGGGTTTGGAGGGTCCTTTAAAAACCATGGGAAGAGACAATGATGTAGTGAGAAGGCCACGTGAATAAACCATCCTAACTTAGCAATCTAGTGCCACATCCCAGCAGGAAGCAAGCCCTAATAATAGTTTTGGGCAACAAAAGACTGAAGTGGCACTCCTTTCCTACTGATCACAGAAAGATCCTAGAAACCACGCACTCCATCTCATTCTTTCTGGATGTTCCCATCTATTTCCATGGCTTCAATTTCTAATCTCTTTTTGTTAATGACTTCCAAATTTCCAAGACCAGGCTAGGCCACTCTGCCGAATACTACACCTAAATATTCAGTACTTTAAAGTAGCATTGTACAAAATGGTAGCCACTATTCCAATTTATATTTAAATGAATTAAAAATGAAAAGTTCAGTTCCTCAGTTGTACTATCACTTTGGACAGTGCAGGCATAGAACATTTTGATCACCTGTACAATGTTCTATTGGCTATCCCTGCTCTAAAGCAAACCTTCAACTGGTTGTTCCACAAGAATCCAAAACTTAGCATATCCAGAATGAAACCTATCTTCCCTCCAAGCCCCCCTGACTTCCCATTCTCTCCTACACTCGTTTCCAAACAGTCACCAAGCACTACCATTCACTTCTCTCCAGGACATGAGTATTTCTTGCTTAATTTCTTCAACAGTCTCTTACCTGGTCCCCATTCCAGCTTGCTCTTCTCTAATCCACACCCCATACGGTGACTAAAGCCATCTTTCTAAAATGCAGATATGCCCCCATCACAGCTTAGCTAGTTTCTAGCCCATCGATGGCTTGCTACTGCCCTTGGATCCGAGCCCAGCCTCCCTGGGCTGACCTCCAGGGCTCCTCGGAGGATCTCCTCCTGGAGATCACTCTCCGACCTCACACTCAAACCAAACTAAACCACTCCCATCTCCCCACATCTACTCATCCTCGGGAGTTTGCTCATATTTTCTTTCTGCCTGAAACAATCTTTCTCTCCTGCACCTAATTCCTACTCTTCCTTTAAGTCTCGGCTCAGATATCATTTTCTTCAGAAAGCTTCCCCGATCTTCAAGAAACTCTTTCCATCTCCATAGGTATCTCTCCAGCATAGCCTTTGATTATGACAACACCCCAACCAGTCTTCCTGGTTCGAGTTTTATCATACATGAGTGCATTCTATTTGGGTCACTCTTTCTCAAGCATGACATCCATCAGATTCTTCTTCCCTATGCTCAAAAATATTCAACAGATTTCTATTACCTAAAGGGAAAATGCCACACTCCTCAGCCTAGCATTCTTTGGGTTATTTCTAAGATGCTGACCGGTGTCTGTCTCCCCAGTTCCCCCTTCATGTCTACCCAAATCCTACTACACCATGGGGGGTCTTTAAGGTCCAATTCAACACATCCTCCTTCTGAAGCCCACTGTTAACATTCTTGGTTAATGATCCGGGCTGCCTAATGAACTCCTGATGTTCCCGCCCCATCCCCTACAAATTTAGCAATTAATTATAAAGTTCCTCATACAGTTAACTTTTCACTGGTATTCTCTCTCTTCAAATCGATGCTGTATTTCTAGAGGGAAAGAACTTCATATGGCTCTACCAACCCTTATTTCTCTCCTACCTGGTGCTCCCAAATTTCTCAAAGGTTTATACCCACTGCCTCACCAAACTTTCTCTCTGCCAACCGGCATCTGCTCCACAAAAATTAACCTCTTGACCTCACCTTGACTCCCTTCTTATCCAAACCCTTTCCTTTGCTCCATTCTCCCTGGCCTTCTCTCTTGCTTTAAACTGCTGACCTTGAATCCTGCCTTCTGCTTTCTACATGGACAAAACCTCTTACGACAAGAACAAGGAGAGGTATGAGCATGTTTAGAGGCTACTGGAAAAGAGTCAGTCGAGAAAGACTGAAAAATGAAGGACAGAGGGAATGGAATTAAGAGCAGGGACAGAAGAAAGGACTTTGAAAACGGGGAACACCCATACCTCTTCCTCTAAGAACATGTAGGCAGGAAGAAAGGATGACTATGAACGCAG